>RCUC01113778.1:0-17646 GCA_003697995.1 Taxidea taxus jeffersonii | reverse complement strand
AAAAAAAAAAAAAAAAAAGACCTTGTGTTTTCTGATCAGACCAGAGAGAGAAAGCATGACAATTGTGGTTCTTAGAAAGCAAGAAAAATGAAAACTTGCATATGTGATATAGTCATTGGTCAAAATGTATATTCTTTATGCTATCTCATTGGTCAAGATGTATATTCTCTATGCTATCTCTGTCTTGTATCTTTTTCCTAAAATAAACCATAGATTAGTGAGCCATATTGACTATCAATATATTTAAGATGAAAATTTCTCAAACTGTAGACATAATGAATTCCCAAACAAAGATCAAACAGGATCCCCCCGCCAGAATTAACAAGGTGGTTATAAAAGTTGAATAGAAATGCAAAGAACTGGATTAACCAAAGGTCCAAAAAACAAGAACAAACACAACCACTCTAAAGACTCATTATAAAGCTAGAATTATCAATAAATTATGGAATTGGAGTCAAGGTGAATGAAAAAATTTAGAGAATAAAATAGAGAGTGCAGGATTAGACTTCCACGTACATTGACAACTGATCTTACAAATATGCAAAGTATACTCAGGAGAGAATGAATAGTCTTTTCGACAGATGTTACTGAGGTTATGATATCCTTATGTTTAAAAAAAACTTGATAAATGTTTTAAGCCACATGCAAAAATTAATTCAGATTGGATCATACATAAAAATTGAAATCCTAAAACTATGAAATTTCCTAAAGAAGTCTTGAGAGAAAATCTTCACGACACTGGGTTAGACAAATATTTCTTAGAAATAGTGACAAAAGCATATTCCATGGAAGAGAATTTGATAAATTGGACTTTGTGAAAAGTAAAAGCTTTTGCTTCTCAAATGTCACTGTTAGGAGAGTAGAAACACATACTACAGACTCGGAGAACATTTTTGAAAATCCTGTATCTGATGAAAGACTTGTATATAAAATCCACAGAGAGGTCTCAAAAGTCAATAATAAGAAAAAAAACCTAAAAACACCTAAATAGCTCCTTCAAAGAAGGTATAGATATCCAACAAATATATGAAAAGATGTTCAAAATCATTGATCAGTAAGGAAACATAAAGCAAAACCATGATGTCACTAGATCCCTATTGTAATGGCTTAATTTGAAAAAAAAAAAAAAGAAGAAGAAGAAAGAAGAAAAAGAACTGATTATACAAAGTGTTGGCAAGGATATGGAGGAACTGAAAGGCTTATACACTGTTCGTGAAAATGTAAAATGGCTTTTCTGCACTTGCAATGGTGGTGGTGGCAGCAGATGCACCCTCCACATGCAGAACATTGCCTGTGAGTTCGTGGACCAATACCTGCCTGGAAATGTACTGCCAACAACCACATCATGGTCACCAAGGACCACAGGTCCATCCAGATGAATGTGGCTGAGGTTGACAAGGCGACAGGCAGTTTCAATGGCCCGGTTAAAACCAATGATATCTTTGGGGGCATTTGCTGGATGGGGGAGTCAAATTACTCCATCTTCTGACTAGCAAATGTCATGGGCAGCATTTCAAAGAACTGCTGACTGGAGAGGATCATGGGTGTGGGATATTTGTCAAGAATAAAAGCCCCCCCAAAAAAAAGAATAAATAGCACCCACTCTCCCCAAAAAGAAAGAAAATGTAAATGGCACACCACTTTGGAAAACTGGTTGTTTTTGTGTTTACCATATAATACAGCCATTCCACTCCTAGGTATTTTTCCAAGAGAAATAAAAGCTTCTGTGTATATAAAGACAAGTACAGAAATGTTCTCAGCAACTTTATTTGTAATAGTCATAAATAAGGAACGCTCTAATAACAGGTAAGTAGATAAAAAAAATTATAGTGCAGTCATACAACTGAATGCTACCAGCAATAAAAACATAAATAAGATACATATGTAACATAATCCCTTCTTTATTATGCTGAATGAAAGAAACCACCATAGAAGAGGGTATACTTGGGGTACCAGGGTAGTTCAGGGGTTAAGTGTATGCCTTCCACTTGGGTCATAATTTTTTTTTAAGTTTTTATTTATTTATTTGACAGAGAAATCACAAGTAGGCAGAGAGAGGAGGGAAGCAGGCTCCCCACTGAGCAGAGAGCCCAATGTGAGCCTCAATCCCAGGACCCTGGGATCATGACCTGAGCCAGAAGCAGAGCCAGCCAGGTGCCCCACTTGGGTCATAATCTTGGGGTCATAGGACTGAGATGAGCAGAGTTGGCCTCTCTGCTCAGCTGGGAGTCTGCTTCTCCTTCTCCCTCTGCTCCTCCCTACTCCACTCATGTTCTCTCTCTCTTAAATAAATAAAATCTTTAAAAAATAGTATATACTTAATTTTATTTATATAAAACTTAAACTAAAATGCAAAGTAATATATTCTGATGTATTTTACATATATAATATGCTGCACTTTGTTTTAGAAAGTTAATTATATTTTTAAGTTATTAAAATAAGTAAAAATATATATTTTAACTTAAACTTCATTTTTAGCATTATCAGAGCTCTACATATCTTTATCTAAATCCAAATTTTGTCTGGTATCATATCCCTTTTTTCCATAAAACTTCTTTAACATTTATTTTAGTAAAAGTATGCAGGTAATATAGTCCCTCAGCTTTTATTTGTTTAACTAATTCTGAATTTCACCTCCAGTTCTGAAAGATATTCTTTCTGGGTATAATATTCTAAGTTGAATTTTCCTTTTTATTTTATTACTTAAAGGATGACTCTCCAGTGTCCTCTAGCTTACACTGTCTCTATTGGTGACTCTTACGTATTTTATAATTTTATGCCTATGTACATAACGTGGGTTTTTTTTCAATGATTACCTTTAAAATTTCTTTGTTTGGTTTTCAAAAATTTGTCTTTGCTGTGTCTGGAGGTATCATTTGGATTTGTGTGTTTGTGTATGTGTGACTATGTTGGTTTTTAACCTATTTTGGATTCACTATGTTTCTAGTATATATTGTTTAATATCTTTAATTTTGTTTTTGAAAATTTGACATTTTCTTTAAAAATTTACTCTTTTCCTTTCTTCCTGGGATTCCAATTAGATTTTAAACACTGTTTTCCTTAGCTTCTTATTATGTTGACTGCCTTGTCTCTTGAAAAACTGTTGTTTGTTTGTTTGTTTGCTTCTTTGTTTGTTTGCTTCTCCTTCTCTTGGCATTGTGACCTTTTTCATTGAAAACCTTTTCATTTTAGAAAACCTATGTAGCAAACATATATGGAACACCAAGTTAATCAAGTATGCCTGATCAGTGTTTAGGTTTTCTAATTATTCTGGTTGCTTTCAGGAGAACAGTTTCTCTTAATCAACCCCTGTACGTGGAGGGAGATGAGAGGATATTTCACAGCCTTAGTACAAGTGCTAAGACTGGTTGTCTAAAACTGAATCTATATCATTTCCTGAAATATTTGGCCAATATTATTTTCCATTTCACACAGAACAAATTCCTACTTAAGGGAATAATCTTCGGTCATAGTCTTTTCTGAAATCCTTAATCATAATGATGCATACATTTGTTGGCTAGTAGACTGAATCATGAGGGATGGATTTATCTATATAGGTTGGAGAGAATAGCTGGGTGTTACATTTTTATTTGGAAAATGACATTTAGTAAAAAACACTAAGATAATACTTTTGCAAGTGGTACTATGAAAATGTGGTGAAGTGAAAATAATGTACTAACTCTTTACTATGAAGTACAATGTGGGGATCCTAGGTTGTTCAATTGGTTAAGCATCCAACTCTTGATTTCTGCTCAGGTCATGATCTCAGGGTTGTGACAGTGAGCCCTGCATTCAGCTCTGAACTCAGTGGGAGAGTCTACTTGATGATTTACTCTCTCCCTCTCCTTCTGCCCTTCCCCCTACCTCTCTCTTTCAAATAAATAGATAAATCTTTTTTTAAAGGAATACAATGTAACAAAACTAAATAAACTAGTCAGTTTCCTATATAGTTCTTAACATTAAGATAAAGTAAAATTTTACAGATAGTATTAAAGTGGTAGAAACATATTCAAAGTTAACTATGCTCTGTGTAGATCTGAATGAATTTGCATCTTAGCCAACTATTTTGTGTATTTGAGGATATTATTTAATCCTTCAAAATATTAACAGTTATAGTTCTTTTTTTAGGTTTTAGCATCCCCCTGTTAATATGGGCCACTTTACTTGATCATGGGGAAATAGCCTTTCTTAAAATGCCTCAGAAATCATAACTTAAATGCAACTTTTATTAGTGGTCATCCTACTCTATCAGAAAACTAAAAATAGATTTGGAGAGATAAGAAGATGGCAGTGGAGTAGGAGGACCCTGGGCTCACCTCATCCCATTAATACAACTAGATAACTATTGAGTCAGCCTAAATACCCCAGAAATTGACCTGAAGACTGAGAGAACAATATCGAAAACTAGTGGAAGAGAATAGGCCACACTGAAGAATGTGGGAAGGGTAGACACATGGTGTAGGGGAGAAACAGATCCTGCCTGCTGCAGAGGGGAAGGGCCCATGGTGGTGGAAAAGGGCAAACAAGAGAGGAACTTGGGGAGAGGAACTTGGGGAATAGGAGAATGCCCTTAACCATTGGCTTGGAGAATGGGAGGGGCAAAATTTCCTTAATTCTTAAAAACACTTAAAAATTCTTCTTAACGCTTAAAAACACTTAAAAGCCTGGATTTTTAAAGGTCAGTGGGCTTAGCTGGGGTAGACCCCAGAGGGCACAGTGTTGCTCTTGGAAAGGAAGAATACAAACAACCCGGGGAATGTGCAGCATGGAAACAATGATCCGAAGAGCACCTAGAGCACACAGTGGGGAGATTATTTGCTCTTCTTGGAACATATCCCTGAGACACAGCATTCATGGAGACACCTTTCTAGGAACAAAGATGTTCCATTTCCTTTCCCCACCTCTCAGCATAAACACAGCACCACCTGTAGGAAGCAGCACAGTGTGGATACTGGCTGCATAATTTGCTTGCACTAAGCCCCGCATCCCTAAACTCTGCTGGAACTGCCCTTCTCAGTCTTGCTTGCCTCAGTTCCAGTGTGGCAGGCCCCTCCACTAGAAAATCAGCTCAGACCCCTGCCCATACCATTTCTCCCAACCAGTTTTGCAGAGTGTGGATTCTAGCTTTGCAGGGTGACAGGTCTCATTTCATAAGCAAGCAAAGTGCTACTTAAAACTTGTCTCATTCAAGCTGAAAGTGAAACACTACCTACAATATACAAGAAAAGCCTCTGCAGATGACTGATCTGAAGGACACAGCAGTCAAAATACAAGAGCGGAGAGCAGGCAGCACACATTGGAGGCCCTCCCTAAAGCACCGGGCCCTGGGCACTACATGACATCTTCTTCATAAGGCCATTACTTTGAGGAGGGCAGGAACCTGGCTTTTCTAACACAGAGAAGAAGGCAGAGACTTAGACAAAAGGCTAAGAAGGAGGAATTTATCCCAAATGAAAGAACAAGATAAGGCCATGGCCAGATATCTAACCAAGTAAAACAGATATAAGTAACAGGCCTGATGGAGAATTTAAAGCGGCAATGATAAGGATACTCACTGGGCCTGAGAAGAGAATAGAAGACATTAGTGAGGTGCATACCACAGAGATAAAAGAATTTAAAAGAATCAATCAGAGATTAAGAATGCAATAAATGAGATTAGAAAAACTCTTGATGTAATGAATGGGAGGCTGAAAGAAGCAGAGGGATGATTTAATGACCTAGAAGACAAGGTAATGGAAAGTAATAAAGCTGAACAAAAGAGAGAAAGAATTATGCAAAATGAGAACAGACCTAGGGAACTCAGTGACTCCACAAAACATAATAACTTTCATATTATAGGAGTCCCAGAAGAAGAAGAGAGGAAAAAGGGGGCAGAAAGTTTATTTGAAGAAATAATAGCTGAAAACTTTCCTAATCTGGGGAAGGAAATAGATGTCCAGATCCAGGAGACACATAGAACTCCAATCAAAATCAACAAAAGCAGCCTACACCAACAAAATGGTAATTAAATTTGCAAAATATAGTGATAAAGAAAAAATCCTAAAAGCAGCAAGGCAAAAGATAACCTTAACTTACAATGGAAAACCCATGAGGCTATCAAGAGATTTTCAAATGAAATTTGGCAAGCCAGAAAGTAATGACATGATATGTTCAATGTGCTGAATGGGAAAAATCTTCTGCCAAGAATACTCTATCCAACAAGGCTATCACTCAGAATAGAAGATGTAAAAAGTTTCCCAGACAAACAAAACCTGAGGAGTTCATGACCACTAAACCAGCCCTGTAAGAAATATTAAATGTGACTCTCTGAGGGGAAAGGAGAGATCCAAAGCAGCAGTATAAAGCAGGAATCACAACAGCAGTAAAAATGAACATTTCTGTAGAAAAATAAGTCAAGGAACTCATAAAAGAGATTATAAAATATAATAACACATACCTAAAATGTGGGGAGAAGAGGAGAAAAGAATGTGTTCAAGCCTAATGATCATCAACTAATATAAAGTGCTATTAGCAGAAGAGGTTATATACAAACCTAAAGTCAACTAAATATGAAAAACCACTAATAAACATACAAGGAATAAAGAGAAAGAAATCCAAATATATCACTAAAGATAATCAGCAAAACATAAAAGAGAGAAAGACAAGAAAAGATCAGTGAAAATATCCAGAAATCCAGTAATGAAATGGCAATGAGTACATATCTATCAATAACTTCTGTGAATGTGAGTGGAGTAAACACTCCAATCAAGAGGAATAGGGTAACAGAATGGATAAAAAAACAAGACCCATCTATATGTCCCCTACAAAAAAAAACTTGCTTTAGACATAAAGAGAACTGCAGATTGAAAATGAGAGGGTGAAGAAACATTTATCATGCAAATGATGTCAAAAGAAAATCAGAGTAGCAAGAGTTATATAAGACAAAGTAGACTTTAAAATGAAGACTGTAAACAAGACAAAGAATGACACTATATAATAATAAAGAGGATAATCCAACAAAAAGATATAACAATTGTAAATATGTATGCTCCAAATATGGGAGTACCCAGACATATAAAATAATAATAAATGTAAAGGAACCCATTATAATAATACAATAATACTAAGGAAATTTAATACTCCCCTACATCAATGAACAGATCATCTAAACAAAAATCTACAAGGAAACAATAGTTTTTGAATGACACACTGGAACCAGATGGCCTTAACAGATAATATTCAGAACATTCCATCCTAAAACTGCAGAATACACATTCTTTTGAAGTGCACATGGAATGTTCTCCAGAATAGATCACATCTTAGGCCACAAAACAGGCCTCAACAAATATAAGAGAACTGAAGTCATACCATGAACCTGTTTTCACCACAACACTATGAATCTAGAAGTCAGCCACAAGAAGAAAATCTAGGAAGACCACAAATACATTGAAGTTAAATAACCTGCTACAAAACAATGAATGGGTCAACCAGGAAATAAAAGAAGAAATAGAAAAGTACATGGAAACAAATGAAAATGAAAACAAGACTGCATCCTTTGGGTGCAGCAAAAGTGATCCATCCTAGATGGAAGTATATAGCAATACAGGCCAACTTCAAGAAGCAAGAAAAATCTCAAATAAACAATATAACATTACATGTGAAAGAGCTAGAAGAAAAAAACAACAAACAAGGCCTTAAGACAACAGAAGGAAAGAAATAAAAAAGATTAGTGTAGAAATAGATGATATAGAAACAAAACAAAACAAAACAAAAAAATAGGTCAATGAAACCAGGAGCTGGTCTTTGAAAAAATGGGGAAAAAAATTATTAACTTCTAGCAAGACTAATTAAAAAGAGAGAAGGACAGAGAGAGAAAGGACTCAAACGAAATTATAAATTTGAGAAGAGAAATAACGAAACCACAGAAATACAAACTATTATAAGAGAGTATTATGAAAAATTATATGACAACAAATTGGACAACCTAGAAGAAATGGATAAATTCCAAGAAACATATAACATACCAAAACTGAAGCAGGAAAAAAATGCAGAATTTGAATAGATTGCTAACAAGAAAATTGAATAAGTAATGAAAAAAAACTCTCAACAAATGAAAGTCCAGGACAAATATGGCTCCACAAGCAAATTCTCCCAAACATTTTTTAAAAAGTTAATACCCATTCCTCTCAAACTCTTCCAAAAAATAGAAAAGGGAGAAAGACTTCCAAAATCATTCTGTGAGGACAGCAGTACCCTGACTACCACAACCAGATACAGATAACCATACACACACACACACACACACACACACAATAACAACAACAACAACAAAAAATACCCAGGAGAGCTACAGGCCATTATCTCTGATGAACATAGATGCAGAAATCATCAACAAAATACTAGCCAACAGAATACAATAATACGTTCAAAAAATCACCACAATCAAATGGGGTTTATTCCTGGATTGTGAATTTATTCCATAGTCACAAATGAATCAAAATAATACATTACATTAAAAAAAAAGGATAAGAACCACATGATCATTTCAGAAAAAAAATGTGACAAAGTACAAAATCTATTCATGATAAGACCTCCCAACAAAGTAGGTTTACAGGGAACATATCTCAACATAATAAAAATCATCTATGAAAAACCCACAGCTAATATCATCCCCAATGGGGGAAAAACAGAGCTTTTCCTCACAGTAGGAACAAGACAAGGATGTCCACTCTGCCCAGTTATTTAACATAGTACTGGAAATCCTAACTACAGCAATCGACAACAAAAAGAAATAAAAGGCATCCAAGTTGGCAAGAAAGAAGTCCAACTTTCACTATTTGCAGATGACATGACACTCGATATAGAAAATCCCAAAAGACTCCCCCAAAAAACTGCTGGAACTGGTAAACAAATTCATTAAAATCACAGGATACAAAGTCAACATACAGAAATCTGTACATTCTATACACCAATAGTGAAGCAGCAAAAAGAACAAATTAAGGAGTGATCCCACTTGCAACTGCACAAAAATCAAGATATCTAGGAATAAACCTAACCAAAGAGGTGAAAGACCTATATTCTGAAAACCATAGAACACTTACAAAAGAAATTGAAGATGACACAAAGAAATGGAAAGATATTCTTTGCTCTTGGATTAGAAGAACAAATATTTTTTAAATGTCTATACAGGGTTGCCTGGGTGGGTCAGTTGATTAAGTGTCTGACTCTTGGTTTTAGCTCAGTTCATGACATCAGAGTCATGAGATTGAGTCCCACATTGGTCTCAGGGCTCAGCATGGAGTCTGCTTGAGCTTCTCTCTCCCTCCCTCTAATAAATAAAATCTTTTAAAAAATAAATAAAATGTCTATACTACACAAAGCAATCTACATATTTTAAATGTAAATTCTGTATCAAAGCACCAACAGCATTTTCACAGAGCTAGTATAAACAATCCTAAAATTTGTATGGATGCACAAAAAAACCCAAGTCACCAAACAACCTTGAAAAAGAAAAGCAAAGCTAGAGGCATCACACTTCTTTTTTTTTTAAGATTTTATTTATTTATTTGACAGAGAGATAAAGATCATGAGTAGACAGAGAGGCAGGCAGAGAGAGATGGGGAAGCAGACTCCCTGCTGAGCAGAGAGCCTGATACGGGCTCAATCCCAGGACCACAAGATTATGACCTGACCAAAGGCAGAGGCTTAACCCACTGAGCCACCCAGGCACCCCAAGGCATCATACTTCTGACTTCAAGTTATATTATAAAGCTTTAGTAATCAAAACAGTATGGTACTAGTACAAAAATTGATACATAGATTAAGGGATACATAGATCAAGAAACCCCAGAAATGAGCCCACAATGATGTGGTCAATTAATCTTTGACAAAGCAGGAAAGAATATCCAAGGGGGAAAAAAACCACTCTTTCTTCAACAAATCATACTGGGAAAACTGGACAGCTACATGGGAAAGAATGGAACTGGACCACTTTCTTGCATCAGACACAAAAATAAATACAAAATGAATTTAATAAATGTAGGACCTGAATCTATAAAGTTTTAGAAGAGAACACAGGCGGTAACTTCTTTGACTACAGGCTGTAGCAACTTCTAGTTATGTCTCCTGAGGCAAAGCAAACAAAAGGAAAAATAAACTATTGGGACTCCATGAAAATTAAAAGCTTCTGTACAGTGAATGAAACAACAAAAAAGCAGCCTATGGAATGGGAGAAGATGTTTGCAATGACATATCGGATAAAGGGTTAGTATCCAAAATATATAAAGCACTTATAAAGCTTAACACCAAAAAAATGAATAATCCAATTAAAAAATGGGCAGAAGAAACAGACATTTTCCAAAGAAAAAAAATACAGATAGTTAACAGATCCATGAAAAGATGCTCGACCTCAATTATCATCAGGGAAATGCAAATCAAAACTGCAATGAGCTATCACCTCATACCTGTCACAAGGGCTAAAATTAACAACACAAAGAACAGCTGGTGTTGGCGAGGATATGGAGAAAGGACAAACCTCTTGCACTGTTGCTGAGAATGCAAACTGCTGCAGCCACAATGGAAAACAGTATGGAGTTTCCTCAAAAAGTTAAAAATAGAACTACCCCACAATCCAGCAATTGCACTACTAGGTATTGACCCAAAGAATACAAAAATACCAATTCAAAGGAATACACGCACCTGAAATTTATAGAAGCATTATTTATAATAGGCGAATTATGGATATAGCCCAAGTGTCCACCAACCAATGAATGGATAAAGAAGAAGTGTGTGTGTGTGTGTGTGTGTGTGTGTGTGTGTAGGTATATAATGGAATATTAATTAGCTATTAAAAAGAATGAAATCTTGCCATTTGCAAGGATATGGATGGAGCTAGAGAGTATTATGCTAAGTGAAATAAGTCAGTAAGAGACAAATACCATGTGATTTCACTGACATATGGAATTTAAGAAACAAAAAAATGAGCAAAGGGGAAAAAAGGCAAACTAAGAAACACTTTTAACTATAGAGAACAAACTGGTGGTTAGTTACTAGAGGGAGGTGGGTAGGGGAATGGGTGAAAGAGGTGATGGGGATTAAGGGGCACACTTGGCTGTAATGAGTCCCAGATGTTGTATGGAAGTGTTAAATCATTATATTATCTACCTGAAACTAATAGTACACTGTATGTTAACTAACTGGAATATAAATCAAAGTGTTAAAAAAAAAAAAAGAGGAGCACCTGGGTGGCTCAGTGAGTTAAGCCTCTGCCTTCAGCTCAGGTCATGATCTCAGGGTCCTGGGATTGAGCCCCACATCGGGCTCCATGCTCAGTGGGGAGTCTGCTTCCCCCTCTCTCTCTGTCTCTCAATAATAAAATAAATAAATTTTTTTAAAAATCTAAAAAAGAAAAAAAGAAAACTAAAAACAAATTTGTATATACATTCACCAGTGATAATACTGACTTAGATTATACTTATATTTCCTTAGTTTTAATGTAATGTCCATTTTCTGTTCCAGAATTGTATACAGTACACCACTTTACATCACCACTTTATGTAACTGTCCTGTCTCCTTAGGCTTTTCTTGCTTGTGACAGTTTCTTAGACTTCCTTGGTTTCTGATGACCTTGACAGTACTGAAAAATAATTATCACGTATTTTGTGGGCTGCTCCTCTATTGTAATACGTTTGATGTTTTTTTTAAAATTAAACTGGAGTTAGGGCTTTTGGGAAGAAGACCACAGAAGTAAAAAGTCATTTTCCCTTGAGGAGTCAAAATGGCAGAGGAGCAGCAGACTGAGATGACATCAGGTCGCAAGAGTTCAGCTAGATAGTTATCAAACCATTCCAAACACCTACAAACCCAACAGGAGATCAAAGAGAAGAGGAGTAGCAATTCTAGAAACAGAAAATTAACCACTTTCTCAAAGGTAGGACGTGTGGAGAAGTGAATCCAAAGCAATGGGAAGATAGACCATGGGGGGAAGGGCCGGATCCCAGTAAGCAGTGGAGTGACAGAGCACAAAATTCAAACTTTTAAAAGTCTGTCTAGTGAGGGACATCGCTCCAGAGACTAAGTGGGGTTGGAGCCCCTGTGGAGACAGTGTGGTCTCAGATCCCAGGGTTACAGAAGGATCTGGGGTGTCTGAGTGTAGCAGAACTCACAGGTATCAGAGCAGGGCAGCCAGCTACAGAGACAGAGCCGAGGAGTGAACTCTCAGCTTGGAGTTACCTTAAACTGAGATCCCCAGCACAGTCAGACCACTGCTCTTTGAGAAGGAAACCTACAAGTGGCAGGTCCAGGGAGACACACCTTTATCCACTGGAAGAGAAGAGTGGTAGGAATCTGCTGGAATTAGAGACTACAAATGGGGCTGTGTGCCAGAGACAGAAATGCTCAGTCACAGGCCAGGTAAGCTCGGAGCACAACCGGAGACCAGGGAGACGGAAGTGATTGAGCACTTGTCCCTAAGGGCGCAAGAGGAGTGGGGCCCCGAGCTCTGCAGGCCAGAGATCAGGAAGCCGCCATTTTCTTTTTTTTTTAAGATTTTATTTATTTATTTGACAGAGAGAAATCACAAGTAGGCAGAGAGGCATGCAGAGAGAGAGGAAGAGGAAGCAGGCTCCCAGCCAAGCAGAGAGCCTGCTTCCCCTCTCTCTCTCTCTGCCTGCTCCTCTGCCTACTTGTGATCTCTCTCTCTCTCTGTCAAATAAATAAATAAAATCTTTTTTTTTCTTTTAAGATTTTACTTATTTATTTGTCAGAGAGAGAGCAGGAGCGAGCACAGGCAGACAGAGAGGCAGGCAGAGGCAGAGGGAGAAGCAGGCTCCCCGCCGAGCAAGGAGCCAGACGTGGGACCCGATCCCAGGACGCTGGGATCATGACCTGAGCCGAAGGCAGCCGCTTAACCAACTGAGCCACCCAGGCGTCCCAATAAAATCTTTTTTTAAAAGATTTTTTAAAATCTTTTATTTAAAAGATTTAAAAGATCTGCTCAGGTTCACTCCTGAGAGTGAACCTGAGCAGATTCCTTAGCCAGGACGCTGGCAAGGGCCACACAATTCCGCCTTGGACAAAGACACTGAGAATCACTACAACAGGCCCCTCTCCCAGAAGTTCAGCAAGAACATCCAGCCAAGAACAAACTCACTGATCAAGGAGAACAGTGGAATTCCAGAGGAGGGGAAAGCAAGGCATGTAATTCATGGCTTTCTCCCCATAATTCTTTTTTTTTTTTAAGATTTTATTTATTTGACAGAGATCACAAGTAGGCAGAGAGGCAGGCAGAGAGAGAGAAGGGGAAGCAGGCTCCCCGCAGAGTGAAGAGCCCGATGTGGGGCTCGATCCCAGGTCCCCGGGATCATGACCTGAGCCGAAGGCAGAGGCTTTAACCCACTGAGCCACCCAAGCGCCCTTCTCCCCATAACTCTTTATTAAATTTTTCTTAATTTTATTTTTTTCTAATTTAATTCTAATTTTTTTAACTTATCCTCTTTGCTCTTTTAAAGTTTTTTAACTAGTTTATCTTAACAATACCTTTCTTTAAGAAAATTTCTTTTTAAACCTTCATTAATATACATGCAGGATTTTTTCTTCTAAAAAATTTTGGGATACAATTTCTTCTAGTAGATCAAAATATACCCTAAATCTAGCACACAGCTTTGTTCTAGTCTCCAGCCTGAGCTAATTCTCTCCACTTTCTTTTTCTTCGCTTTTCTAACCAATGTATCTTATCAATTCCATTTTTAGAATTTTAAAAATTTTTCAACTTTAGTCATATTCCATCCCTTCATCATGTTTACCCTTAATTTTGTATATATATATTTTTTTCTTTCTTTAAAATTTTAGGAGGTAGTTTCTTTTAAGAGACCAAAAATACACCCAAAATCAAGTGGGTGGCTCTGTTCTATTCACTAGTCTAATATATATATATTTTTTAATTTCTTTTATACTTCTTTTTACCCCCTTTCTTCTCCACCCAATTTGGGGTCTCTTCTGATTTTGTTAGTGTACATTTTTCTGGGGTCTTTGCCACCCTTTTAGTATTTTATTTTCTCATTCATATATTCTTATCTGGATAAAATGACAAGATGGAAAAACTCAACACAATAAAAAAAAAAAAAAAAGAACAAGAGGAGGTACTGAAGGCTAGGACCTAATCAATATGGACATTGATAATATGACAGATCTAGAGTTCAGAATGACAATTCTCAAGGTGCTAGCTGGGCTCAAAAAAGGCATGGAAGATATTAGAGAATCCATGTCTGGAGAAATAAAAGCCCTTTCTGGATAAATAAAAGAACTAAAATCTAACCAAGCTGAAATCAAAAAAACTATTAATAAGGTGCAATAAAAAATGGAGGCTTGGTGCACCTGGGTGGCTCAATGGGATAAAGCCTCTGCCTTTGGCTCAGGTCATGATCCCAGGGTTGAGCCCTGCATCAGGCTCTCTGCTCAGCAGGGAGTCTGCTTCCCCTCTCTCTCTTGTGATCTCTGTCTCTCAAATAAATAAATAAAATCCTTAAAAAAAAAAAAAGAGTAAGGAGATAAAAACCTTCCAGAACAAATAAAAACTAAAAGAATTTGTAAACACCAAACCAGCCTTACAAGAAATATTCAAATGGATCCTCTAAGCAAAGAGAGAGCCTAAAAGTAGTAGACCAGAAAGGAACAGAGAAAATATATGGTAGCAATCACCTTACAGGCAATACAATGGTACTAAATTCATATCTCTCAATAGTTACCCTGAATGTAAATGGGCTAAATGCCCCAATCAAAAGACATATCAGAATGGATTAAAAAAACAAAACCCATCAATATGCTGTCTACAATAAACTCATTTTAGACCCAAAGACACCTTCAGAATTAAAGTGAGGGAGTGGAAAACAATTTACCATGCTAATGGACATCAAAGGAAAGCTGGGGTGGCAATCCTTATATCAGATCAATAAGATGTTAAGCCAAAGACTATAATAGGAGATGAGGAAGGACACCATATCATACTCAAAGGGTCTGTCCAACAAGAAGATCTAATAATTTTAGATATCTATGCCCCTAACATGGAACAGCCAACTATATAAACCAATTAATAACAAAATCAAAGAAACACATTGACAATAATACAATAATAACAGAGGACTCTTAACACCCCCTTGACTGAAATGGACAGATCATCCAAGCAAAAGATCAACAAGGAAATAAAGGCCTTAAATGACACATTGGACCAGATGGACATCACAGATATATTCAGAACGTTCCATCCCAAAGCAACAGAATAAACACTCTTCTCTAGTGCACATGGAACATTCTCCAGAATAGATCACATCCTGGGTCACAAATCAGGTCTCAACCAGTCCCAAAGATTGGGATCATTCCCTGCATATTTTCAGACCACAATGCTCTGAAGCTAGAACTCAATCACAAGAGGAAATTTGGAAAGAGCACAAATACATGGAGGCTAAAGAGCATCCTACTAAATATGAATGGGTCAACCAGGAAATTAAAGAAGAATTGAAAAAATTCATGGAAACAAATGATAATGAAAACACAACTGTTCAAAATCTGTGGGACATAGCAAAGGCAGTCCTGAGAGGAAAATATATAGCTATACAAGCCTTTCTCAAGAAACGAGAAAGGTCTCAAATACACAACCTAACCCTACACCTAAAGGAGCTGGAGAAAGAACAACAAAGAAAGCCTAAACCCAGCAGGAGAAGAGAAGTCATAAAGATCAGAGCATAAATCAATGAAATAGAAACAAACAAACAAACAAACAAAAAAACAGTAGAACAAATCAACAAAACTAGGAGCTGGTTCTTTGAAAGAATTAATAGGATTGATAAACCCCTGGCCAGACTTATCAAAAAGAAAAGAGAAGGGACGCCTGGGTGGCTCAGTTGGTTAAGCAGCTGCCTTCGGCTCAGGTCATGATCCCAGCGTCCTGGGATTGAGTCCCACATCGGGCTCCTTGCTTGGCAGGGAGCCTGCTTCTTCCTGTGCCTCTGCCTGCCACTCTGTCTGCTTGTGCTCACTCTCTCTCTCTCACAAATAAATAAAATCTTAAAAAAAAAAAAAAGAAAAGAGAAAGGACCTAAATAAATAAAATCTTGAATGACTTTATGACTTGGGGGAGAAAAGTTAAAATATACCTGGTCCTGTGTAGGTGACATATACATACATATTGGAAAATTACAGAAACCCTAATTATTCCCTAGAAAATTGGTTAAAATGAGCAGTTCAGGGCAAATCAGAATACTCTAACTCTGAAAATGTTAGCCTCATCAAGTTTCTTTGGCATCATAGAAAATTTCTCCAAAGTAAAAGAGTATAATCACAACTCACCCAGGAGGCTCTATTAGTCTCTTTATGATGATACAATTAAAATTGTCCTAATCATCTGCTAACATTTCTTGAATTATTATATATCCCCTTTCATGAATTTATCTCCTACTATAATGTTTACTTGAATATATATTAAATTGTTGAATACCAGTCTCTTGTTGGTCACTCTGAATGTCATTTGACAGGTTCCAAAGTATCTAAATGTCAGTGATGCTTAAATGAATACTTTTTTTTAAATTTTATTAATTTATTTAACAGAGAGATACACAGCAAGAGAAGGAACACAAACGGGAGAGTGGAAGAGGGAGAAGCAGGCTCCCTGCTGAGCAGGGAGCCCAATACGGGGCTCTATCCCAGGACCCTGGGATTATGACCTGAGCCAAAGGCAGACACTTAATAACTGAGCCACCCAGGTGCCCCTAAATGAATATTCTTAACTGATATACTGCCTTCCATTTGTGGCAGAAACTTAAAAGAAGTTTATAGAATTTTTAGTCTTTTATATACCCCCAAAGCATACTGTCTTTTCTGTATTTTAATCTATCTCAAAGCCACACAAAGTCATTTCCCATTTTTTAAAATATTTTATTTATTTGAGAGAGACAGTGAGAGAGAGCATGACGGAGGAGAGGGTCAGAGGGAGAAGCAGACTCCCCATGGAGCTGGGAGCCCGATGCGGGACTTGATCCCGGGACTCCGGGATCGTGACCTGAGCTGAAGGCAGTCGTCCAACCAACTGAGCCACCCAGGCGTCCCTCATTTCCCATTTTTAACATTTATTTCCATTTGTTGCTGAAATTTTTCTTCTATCACTTTTTTTTTTAAGATTTTTTTTATTTATCCGACAGATAGAGATCACAAGTAGGCAGAGAGGCAGAGAGAGAGAGGAGGAAGCAGGCTGTCCGCAGAGCAGAGAGCCCGATGCAGGGCCCGATCCCAGGATGCTGGGATCACGACCCAAGCCAAAGGCAGCGGCTTTAACCCACTGAGCCACCCAGGCGCCCCTTAATTTTTAATTAATGTAAAGTTACTTTGTTATGAAATAAATTTTTAAAAATCAAGGTTGCTTATACTTGGAACTTATGTGTAAATATGTAGAGAGACAGATAGGATGGTGACCTGGTATACTTAGAAGAAACCAAAATCATAATAAATTATTTCTTTTAAAATTAAAACTTTGGGGGCACCGGGATGGCTCAGTGGGTTAAAGCCTCTGCCTTCAGGTCAGGTCATGTTTCCAGGGTCCTGGGATTGAGCCCCACATCAGGCTCTCTGCTCAGCAGGGAGCCTGCTTCCTCCTCTCTCTCTCTCTCTCTCTCTCTCTCT
>RCUC01113776.1:0-168093 GCA_003697995.1 Taxidea taxus jeffersonii | reverse complement strand
TTTTTTTTTTTAAGATTTTATTTATTTATTTGAGAGACAGCAAGAGTGCACAAACACACAAGTGGGGTTGGGAGGTCAGGAGGGAAGGGAGAAGCAGACTCCTGGCTGAGTGGGAAGCCCAACGCAGGGCTGGATCACAGGACCCCAAGACCATGACCTGAGCTGAATTGGATGCTTAACTGACTGAGCCACCAAGTTGTCCCTGACTGTTGACAATTAAGAAGCCCTGTGAGTAGTATTTACAGCAGTTACTGGCAGATTTATTTAGAATATGGATTATTTATCAGCTCTTTGTCCCTTCATTTAAAGCCTATTCCCTAATTACAGGGCAAAAGGAAATATATCACTTAATATTTTTTACATTTAACTTCCACATGCTCAGAGGTGTTGTGTGTGTGTGTGTGTGTGTGCGCGCGCGTGTGTGTGTGCGTATTTTAAGTTCTCTGAGAACAAAACAAAACCAAAAACAAAAACAAAACACGTCTCTTCCTTGAGTGCTGGGAAGGACTGTAACTAAATCTATTAAAATATCACTGCCACTCTTGGGACTGTCTTCTTGGGGCATCATCACTCTGGGGCAGATGCAAGGTGTCTTTTAGGTAGCCTGGACCTTCTGGCTTGGACCTTTAGTCCTCATGACCTCTGAGTTGGGCCCTGACCTCTAAAGATTACCCAGTTGGTGCAGAACCCTAAATCTACCACTGGCTTCCTTTGTCCCTCAGTTTCTCATTATGTGCCATCACATCCTTTCTTCAGACAGGATTTCGATGAAATCACTGTTAGGCACAAGGTCAAGTAACGGTATTTGTTCATTTTGTTTGTTTCCTCACACTATGATATTAATACTAAGACTATATGCTTTGTGATGTATCGACCTTAGCAAATTAAGATCATATACAAAAAGAAGACCAGTTGTGTATACAAAGTGTTACTAATGGTACTTATTTAGGGCAAAAGCCAGTAATAAATACTGAGGGTCAAGTAATAGACTCCAATTTATTTTTATCTTAGGTGTTCTAAGAATCTGCATACATTTTTACTGAGTTGCAAAGGTACATGGTAGGTAGGCTGTGTTCAGTTATCATGCAGCTTTCCTTTCCTTGGGATGAGAATGCAGTTATGCCCACCACCAACGCTAATTTTAACTCAACTTTCTGAATAACTTGAGTTCGTGCTCCATTGTCAGAAAGGATGATTAATGAACCAGGAAGAAACAAAGGTTGTATAGCCTCCCCTTCCTTTTTCACAAGCCAACGCGTCTTTCTTAATGGCAGAGTCCAGAGCGGAGTGCACATGCAGGCTAAAAGGAGCTTCTGGGAGGTGGACGTTTTTATCTTTCCTGTGGGGTGCTGTGTTGAACTTCCCGTGTTTGTGTCCTGACTCCGTTTTCATTTCCTAGCCAGTGTTATTCCGCATCTACTCTTCAAACGGATTCCCTGCTTCTAGAGCTGAACAAGCTGCAAGGATACCTTGTCTTGTGACAGGACAAAGAGGGAAGGATTAGTTCTTGAGCGTCCTTATTAACACCATAGGACTGCAGAGCCCCCTCCCACTTTGGTAATCGCTCTGGGGCTTGCCCATGAAATAAGTAAATTAACACAAGTGTCACTTGGTTTTTGCCTAGAAGGTTTTGTTTGTGATGAGGGGTGTAACGGGCCATGGACAAATAGAAAACACAGAGAAAATTTTGAAAAAGAATAATAAATATAATCCTACCACACAAGTTTGGACACACTGCTATCAATTCCTTATGCTCTAACTTTATTCCTTAGAATTAGGTTTAGGTGTGCATTAGTTCTCCCCCGTTCAATGAAAAGCCCCCAACTTGGAGGGCTGGGACCACAGTGTTTTTCTTTGTAAACTTTTAGCATTCATAGCTGACTTGACTGTGCACTTGCTATATGACAGACCTTATTCTGGAGACCTAACAACTATGAGCTCATTTAATTCTGACACCACGACTATGAGGTGAGCATTAATATCATGTCCATCTGTAGATGAGAAAACAGGGCTCAAAGAAGCCAAGTAACTTATGCCATATCTCCCAGTTACTCAGTTATAGGGGTAAGATTGTGAATCCATGACCTTCAGAGCCCATGAGCCTGACCAGCACACTTTACTGCCTTTTCTTGTAGGGATGCAGTGAAAATTCTCAATGATCATCTGATTCTATAAAGACACAGAGGCAGGAAAAACTGGGACTTCTTTTCCCTACAGGACTCTGCAGACCACAAAAGCCTTCATTCTCATTCCTTTTTCTTTCTTTCTTTCTTTCTTTTTTTAAGATTTATTTATTTTTTTTTTTGAGCAAGAGTTGGGGGAGGAGCAGAGGGAGAGAGAGAATCTCCAACAGATTCCCCACTGAGCGTGGAGCCCGACTGGACTCTGGGTTCCATCTCACCACCCTGAGACCACCACCTGAGCTGGAATCAAGAGTCTGAGTCTTAATTGGCTGAGCCACCCAGGAATCCCAATTCTCATTTCTTTGGTCTAAGCTCTACTTAAATTCCTTCCCTTTCCCAGGTTAAGAGATGGCTCCATCAGCAGTGAAGTAAGCTTTAGGTCCAGCTGCCTTGGTCATGCAGAGGACAGAGGATTCAGCCTTGCCTGCTGGGAACTTTGAAACAATACTCTATTGATTTTGGCCCTAGCAATGAGAACACGAGAAGCCACACATTATGCTCTCTTTTTGCTCAAGTGAGAGCAAAGTCTTAATCAGGCCCAGACATTTAGAATTCTATATTAAAGAGAGATATATAGATATGAATCCAATAGATGCTTGCTTCTGTCATTTTACTTTAATTGTGATTTTGCAAGTTCAACAACAGAAGATCCATTAGGCTTTCCTCCTCAATCAATACACAATATATTATCAGTCTAGACGACCAAAAACGACTTGTATAAAATATCAGCACGTCGCATTTTCATTATGTAAATGGAACTCTGCAGGAGAATTAATTGATTATTCAGTTACTATGGATCAGTCTCAGATGTTTTAGTGAGATAAGAGAGAAACTTATCAAGCCTCTCCGTGACTATAACTTAAAAAGGAACAAGGTAAAAAAAAAAAGAGAGAGAGAGAGAGAAAGACAGAACACATTTTGCTATCATTGGCAGCCTGGGCCACACCTGTGAAATGCTGAGAACAAGAAGAAATCCATTACCCAGTTTATCAGTGATGGAACGTGAGAGTTATTAGGGCTAGGTACTGTTTGGGGATCAACATTTTAAAACCACACAAACACAACTGTGATAGAGGCAGTGAGAGTCTCCCCAGACTGTCTGTGCCCCAAGTAATTCACACCTAGACTGTCTATAATTACAGCGGGATTGTTTAAGTAATATATTGACCCATTTCTTTTTTCTTGCATGGGTGGAGGCTGGGGAATGAGGGAGAGATTTTATCTTTAGCTTCATGACAGGATGAAAGAGAGATATGAGAAAGCAAGTAGCTTCTTCTGTTTCCCTCCCCTTTTAAGTATTGAAGAAAAACAAATGTTCCCATTGCTACTACAGAAATATATGGGTTTGGCTGTAAATTGATGTGTTTTTTTTTTAAGAAACATGCAATAGCTATATACATAACGTTCTCTCTCTGATAGAGGAGTCTGTACCGTCTCACTTGTTCAGATACTACCCTTGCTCAAAAATGTTTTGAGAACTTTTTTGGGGGAAATTGACCACAAGGCATTTGGAGCACGTTGCATGGAGCAGTCTCAGTGGTCAGTCTGTTGAGGAATGTATTTAATTTTTGCAAATAGTCAGAATTCTTTACATACTGAGAGAGGTGAATAAGAAGTCTATTAAGACTGAGCAATATTTCTCCGTTTCACCATGAGGTTTTAAAAAGCAGCAAAACAGCCTGGCTATAACACAAAACCTTTTCTTCTCTTATTTATTTTTTGCAACACTCCAGAAGCGAGTTACAAAATATTGGAAACAATGACAGCTTTAAGGAGGACAATATCATGATTCCTGAAGTGGCCATCTTATAAAGGACTTATCCTGGAGAGTCCAAGTACGCCATTTAATAGCAACCAAACCAAATCAAGCTAAATGACCTTATTTATATATACTTTGTGTGTAAGCCAGACGTAACTGGTAGGAGCTGGGGAAGGGGAGGCCGTGCCAATAGAGATTTCAAGCCCTGCCTGACATGGGAGGCACCTCTTCAGCTTGGCCACGCTGTTGCCGGGTAGGAAGTTGGTATGGGTACTGCAAACTGTGTGATTCCTGAAGAAAAGCAGGATACCAAAATCTAATGGGAAACCCCTTGTACTTATATGTAGATACATTATTCCTAAGATTACAAACCATGATGCACACCAAATGAAATAATTCCGAGGACTTTGTATTGCCCTGGGCCACATGGCAGGTTCTGGGTTTGTTGCTGATTTTAATCATAAAGGTCCTTAAAGGAAGGGGAACAGTGAGGGTTCTGAATGTGAAAGAGACAGCGCAGTGGATAAGGCCACTTTTTGCTTCTTTACTTCCAGCTCAGGGTTCTCCGACTGCTTCCAGAAGCTCTCCGTCCTGCTCAATGAGCACAGTCACTGAGCACATGCCGTATTTCAGTCATCTTATGGGGAACAACGCAGCCAGTTGAGACATAGTCTTTCCTCTCAAGAAACCCACAGTGTGATTAAGGAGACAGAAAATAAGCTAAGGAAAATATGCAGGAGAAAGCCACTGCTTCCAGAGTGGATACACATTCAAATACTAGATCTAAGTCCTGGGAGCTCTGAAAGGAATCCATTGTCAGCTGGGGCAGGGGGCGGGTGGGGGAGAGCTGAGGGGGCCAGCGGATTCTACAGAGGAGGTGATAGATCCTGCAAGAATATGTAAGATTTGGAGACGTGGGAATGAGCAGGCATATCCTCTCTCCTGGAAATTCCTCAATAACCTTTAGAAAGTGGTGGAGTCTTTCCCATCTACATATATAAAGACAAAACAGGGTCTCTTTTGATTAAACTTCTCTCTTCAATTATTGTCCATTTTCCATCCCCTCTTCTAAACCAAACTTTTCCAAAAAGTTGTTGCACTGTGTCCATGGTCTCTCTCTCTCTCTTTTAGTTATTTCTTTACTCAATCCAGTCCAGCTTCTTCCCCTTAATCTTTTCTAACATGGCTCTTGGCAAGTTTACCTCTGCTCTTTGCTTGAAGATTTCTCTCAGAGATGCCATGTCATGTCCAGACTGGCTGGTTCTGCGTATGTGTGAGAACTCTGCACACACTGTCACCACCGACTGCTCTTTATCGCATCCTAACACGCTGAGGAAGTACTCTGTAAGTGCCAGATGAATAAATGCACGCACATCTTTCACTCTGTAAAACTCTTCCCACTGTTCATCCCCTGCTGTGGCCAATACACAAAGCTGTTGCCTCAAGAGTTTAATTTTTTTTTTATTTTTTTGCATTTCAGAAGGTAAAAAATAATGATGATGAAGTAATCTAGGGGAGTAGAGGAGGTTATATATTGAAATGTTAAGTCAAGGTGTAGACTTATATAATTGACTGTATATCATCCTGACTGACACCTTCTTGGACCAATTGAGACAATTCTATGCCTTGTGAAATTGGCTGAGGCAGTAAGCTTGATGGATCCAGCATAGTCAGGAGGTTTACTGGAAGCAACAGCCCACTGCAGGGCTGCTACAGGGCTGGTACAGCATAATGTATGGCTATGATTCTTCTGGAGGCATACAGCTGTTTTTCCAACTTTTTTTTTTAAACCATCACTCAGAGGAAGAAACACACTTTCTGTTGCAACATACACCCTTGTACACACATCACTGAATAAAGAGAGCCATCAATAGCATTTACCCTTATGATATGAAATACACTCTGGTATTTGCTATTGAATTCTATTTTACTCTTCAAAATATTCATTGTCAGCCATTGATACGATTTCATTGCCCATTAATGGGTCTTGACCTGCAGGTTGAAAAACACTAGCTTCAAAGTCCATTTAAAACATTGCCAATACTCACCTGTGAAGTATGTCCAGGTTCACAAACTCCAGTAAGAAAATATTCCCACCTTTTAGATATCCCCCTTTTCCTTCTCCTGTCTTAAATCTGGACTCCCTGATGTTTTCAACCTCCACTCCTTTCATGTATACCATGTTCATTCACTAATTCTTGATAAACAGAAAAGGAAAAAAGTCTTAGATTCTGGTCCTGACAATATCATATAGGAATTTCTTCATTCATAAAATGAACACAGATCAATGAGATTATGAGTGTATACAATGTTACAAGCTGCAGGAATGCGAGATTCCCCTTATTATTTTAGTTGTGGGAGTGGGCACATGACAGACTCAGATATGAGCATCAGAAATGGGTTCAAGGCAGACAAAGCATTGGAATCGCAATGTCAGAGACCGAGGCAACATAAGTGTAATGAAAAGTTGGGATGTGGAGTAAATCACCCTTGCATGAATTCAGATCCAACTCTGTCACTTATTATGAAGTATAACTATGTGAATTTGAGAAATTTATGTACATTTTCTGAGCCTCTTTCTGATTCGTGGAAGGAGGACAACATCTACTTTATATATAGTTGTTGTGAGAATTATATGAAATAATGTATCCAGGATATTTAGCCTGTCAAGGAATGCAAATTAAAAATAAGTTTCAGAAAATCAGAGAGGCTTTGTCTAGAGCAGCACTGTCCATATATATGACATAAGAATCATATATATGATTTTAACTTTCCCAGTAACTATATATTTAAAAAGTTAAAAGAAATATGCGTAATTAATTTCAGTAATATGTTATTTAACCCAATATGTTCACAAAAGGATTGTTTCAACATGTAATACATATAAACAATTATTAATGAGATATTTTGCTTTTATTTATACAAAGTCTTTGGAATCCTATGCATATTTTACTATAGAACATCTAATTTCTGGGCACCTGGGTGGCTCAGTGGGTTGAGCCTCTGCCTTCGGCTCAGGTCATGATCTCGGGGTCCTGGGATCGAGTCCTACACTGGGCTCCCTGCTCAGCAGGGAGTCTGCTTCTCCCTTTTCTCCTCCCTCTGTATACTCTCTCTCTCTCTTAAATAAATAAACCTTTTTTTTTTTAAAGAACATATCACTTCCAATGATAAATTCCTATCAGAAGTATTTGAGCTCTATTTAGATTTCATAAAATTTACAGGTGAAAACATAGATTCACATACCCGAATGGTTACAAACATTCTTGAACATTTTCCAATAACTGAGCTGTCAGTTTTTAAATGTACATTAATTAAAATTAAGAATTAATTTCCTCTGTCCCATTAGCTACATTTCAAGTGCTCAGAAGCCAGCTGTGGCTGTTGGCCACCATGTTGGATAGCACAAGTCTCAAAGGCCATCTTCCTCCAGCTCCACATGAGCAGGATCTGGGAGACATCTCCCAAATCTTGATGGAACACAAAACAGAGGAGGTGTCCTCCAGAGGACCGTGAGATTGAGAAAGGCAGAGTTTATAAAAGAGGATCCAGAAACATTGCAATTCTCCACTGATGGTCTGGGAAGAGAAGGCAGGGATAAACAACAGCTCACATCCACTCACCTCTAGTCAACAAGCTGTCTTCTCCCTGTAAAAATAAAATAAGGGAGGTTGGGTGAGAAGGGGGTTACATTCTAGTCCAAACTTCAGTGCTTCTTCCTTTGAACAGGGACACAAAGGAAACCATGAAAAATGCGCCAGGACCTGGCTGATGAGGGGCGCTGACAGGAAACAAGTGTTTATTGAGAACAGGACTGGGGAACGTTGAAGAGAGAGTGACATATTCATTGCCTACAGATCATCAAAGAAGGAAAGAAAATGTTCAGAGAAGTCCCAGGGACCATGAGGAGGAGTCCAGGGATTAAATGAAGGGAAAGAAAACATCAATTAAGTAGAGTAGAGGGAAAAGTTCCTGCATATAGTAGTCATCAATCTGAGAAACAGAATCTCCGAGAAGAGGTGAGGAAGCCAATACTTAAAACATTAAAACTCAGACAGTCGTAACAGTGGGGGTAAGGGATCATTCTGTTCTTCTTCTGAAACATAAGATAGACTCATAATTCAAAAACTGAAACATATACTTTTACATTTGGAAGGGAGCTAGTAAGTTATCTAGACTCGGGACCTCATTTTGTAAATGAAAAAATTGAATTACAGAGCACCCCAAAACAGTATTAGAACTCATTGCAGGAGTTGTCGGTCCCATACTCAGAGTCCATAGATCTGTTATTGTTCTTATTTCCAAAAGTTTTCCTGATTCTTACTAGTAAATCATAAAGTGTCAATAGACTTTAGTAGTTTTTTGTCCTCTGATAAAAGAGAAAATCGTAGCCTTGCGTGAGTGTAAGTCAGGGGACCTACATACATCTGTCTAGAGCCCTGCTGTCCAATATGGTGACCACTGGCCACATGTGGCTATGAAGCTCTTGAAATGTAACCAGTCTGACTTGAGCTTTGATGTTAAGTATAAAACACACACCAGATTTATTAGACTCTGTACAAAAAAAAAGTAATCTCATTGCAGTGATATGCATTAAAATGCATTTTAGTATTGACCACATGTTGAAACAAAATTTTGTCTCTATTTACTTAAAGTATGTTATTAATTTCATCTCTTAAAATATTTTTCATGTGGTTCCCAGAAAATTCTAAATTACGTGTATGCCTCTGTTATGTTTTTATTGGCCTGTGCTGATTTGGAAGATACTATGATTTAAAAAAAAATGGAGACCGATGTTTTATTTCCAGCCTGCTTCCTAAAGCACAAATTAAATTCTTTGGCCTTCATAAGGTTTGAGCATGTCTTTAAGAGTCCAAATTCAGATTAATAAATAGCTCATGAAAATTAGCATCTATTCAAAAACCATTAAAGAGAAAAAATAAACCTTTTCATTTGCATTGTTCTTTATTCTCATGATTGCTCCATGAATTAAGATGCCTGCAAACCCCACCGTGCTGAGCTGTGGCCACCCTCCATTTCTCCTCTACAACAGCATTGTGTTGTAATGAAGACCATGAAAAAGCATTTCAGAAAATAGCTTCCAATACGAAACAGCAATCAATATGCATGGTATATACGATCAAGTTAGAGAGATATGTAGGAGAGGCCCAAATATGTTTGGCCTGCTTAAACACATGCTTTCTGCTTGCCAGCCAACAAATCGCTTCTATATATTACATAAGACTAAATTAATCCCTACACGAAGACAGTTTATTGTGGATGATGGATCATGGGTTTGTTACTCATACATCCAGAGCAGGGCCCTGGAAATCACATCATCATTGCATTCCCAGGGAAAGAAATGATTGTCACATCCAGACATGTTTATCATGGGGAGAGAGGCTGATCCGGGCCCATCTACTTGCCGAGGGAACGCTGCCATCCTCACAGGATGAGAGCTCCGACGGCAGACTTGTTGGTGACTGCCAGATGCCAGCAAGAAAGCAGTTTCACTGGAAGTCCCCTGGGGGGTGATAAGGAATGATCTGGCTATATCCTAAGGGTCTAGACTGTGAGGTTTTGGGGGAGCCAAAATATGAGCATCCTTCAACTTCAACAAAAGCAACCTACGTAGCATCAACTCTACTTTGGAGGGCAACAATCACCTGTGTTGCCCATATTGCCATCAATGATCTCATATAAGCGGACCCGAAACCCAAAGGTGCAAGTCCTTGCATGAATGTAGGAGGTGAATGAAGGACAGATTAAACTAGAGGGATGGGTCTTTTTGGCCTGTCTCCTGACAAACTGTCTGGCTGCATCAGCAAAAGTCGAGAGCAATCAATACTTATGAAACAACGACAGTGCCACGATCAGAGGCAGAGCAGGGCTGGAGTGCTATTACCATAAGTGGCTGAGTCGTTGATGTGAATGTGTATGTCATTTTGCATATCATTTGCATGTTATTTGGTACAGCCTTGCCAATAAATAAACACAATTTATCAACTTGCGCAACCTATCCTGACCCTTGTAAGTACACATGGAGGAAAATAAACTAGACCTGCAATGAATTACTATTTGTTCAGCATTTAAAAAAAAAAAAAAAGGGAGCAGGTCAGGTCCAAGGGAGTAAGTTTCTAACTTTAATGCTGTCATCTAGGTAACGTGCTTCCTGTGGGCAAGTCTATGTTTCAGGCGTCTTTGTTTCCTGCCTAAGGGCTTCGTAGAGTAGGTACTTTGTGTATTTGTTAATGCTGATCCAAGAAATATGTGTATGCATATTGTATACCTGTGTGTCTATCTCTCACTCACATTTATTGAGTGCATTCCAAATACTAGGTTGAGTAGTAAATGCTTCAAATCTTCAACAAAAATGGTGGATGAAGGAAGATTGCTGTGGCCATTTGGGCAAACTCTTTGGGACACAGAGGTGGTAAGCTATAGAACCTGGATCTGAACTCATCTATCTGATGTTAGAGCATGAGTTCTTAGAGTAGTCTAAGCTATACTAACCCAAACAATGTTTGATAACTTGATGAAGTTACCCAGGATTTATACCAAAAGACACAAGTGAGCAAATTTTCCTTTCTCCAGGGGTAGAACCTGGGGCCTATAAAATTCAGGGGACTCTTTTGAAGAAAAACAATGAAGAATTATGAATACAATTATAGATATAAAAGTGAATATTTCTTTAGAATGAGAAAAATGATAACAAAATATCACAAACATAACAAGATGCAGAAAAACAACATTTTTATTACTTAACTGAGTTAATCTCTATGCATCCCTATAATAATTTTTCCTTAAATATTTTAGTTGTCAACTCTTGGATCATCTCCTAATATGAAAGCAATTTTTGTAATATTTTCTACCTAGAAAATAAAAGGACAATTCATTATCTCTTCCCATACAGTTGACTAAAATTTGATTTTTATTATTAGAGGTAAAATATGCAACCTCACCCATGGAGATATAGATGGGTGGGTGGACAGATACTGTTTGTGGTATTGCTATAAGCTGTGTCCCACAAAAACATAAATTCTATGGTATTTTATAATAGTATACTCTGCATAAAAATCAAGTATATTCCTTTTTTTTTAGATTTTTTAAAAAATTTATTTATTTGACAGATAGAGATCACAAGTAGGCAGAGAGGCAGGCAGAGAGAGAGAGAGTAGGAAGCAGGCTCCCCGCTGAGCAGAGAGCCCGATGTGGGGCTCGATTCCAGGACCCTGGGATCATGACCCGAGCCGAAGACAGAGGCTTTAACCCACTGAGCCACCCAGACGCCCAAAATCAAGTATATTCTTGACAAGAGTAGATTTTCATCTTGACCGGCATTGATGAGGATTGGATCCTTTGCTTATAATTTTAGATGTATGATATCAGGAAATTTTTACATAGATTGACTTCTGATGCTGTACATTTCAAACCTTGTCTCTCTTCTGATGCCCACCGGGTCCTGGTACAAAGCCAGACATTTATCTCATCTTAAGACCTCTGGTCTGCATCTTCATTTCATTAACAGTTGGGTCCACACAGAGAGCTGTAGGGGTCGTCCTGGAAACCACTCCTATACTGTGCTGGGTAGCAATACCCCTAACTACACGCAGAAGTGATTGCAAGCTACACAAATGTGACCTGCTCAATCTAAACACACCACCAGCTCAGTCCCACAAATGACTACAGCTACACCATTGATACTAGACTTAACTGACTGATGTTAACTGATGGACATTTTGCTTTTGCAAATTCTGTAAAATCTTATCATCCAGTGAACATACTTTTAGAGCACTTCCCAGAGCTTTGGAAGAGGCATTGCAATGGAGGAGCCCTGAAGCTTAATTTTCATTAGCTTCTTGGTCTATCTGACTCTGTATCTATATTCTGCACAGTATCACAGGTGGCAAGGATCTGTTCATCTGGTTCCTTGCCATTCAGAGTTGACTGGATCTATGACCAGGTATGAGCCACATGGCCACACCCCAGCCCTTACTCTGAATTGTCACATGGTAGAGTCTTTGCTTAGAGCTTATTTCCTTTCAATAGCTCCATAGCATTCAATCCTACCCCCATCTCAATTTATTCACTCTATGTCAGTGGTTCTAAAACGTTCTGAGTATGATGACCTATCGACAGATCTAACAGATCATGTTCATCCTTACTTGTTAGGGCAACTGCTTGAGTAAACATGTAATGGTTCAGCACTTCTTTATTTTTGTTATGTTTAGTATAATTAATAGTATGAATTATTCCCAGTTATATCACATTTCAATGTCTTATTGATTGCATTACTATAGAATATTTATTATATTTATTATGAACTACATTATTTGTTTATTATATTTATTTAACCTTATATTATTTTATAATAACATCTAAATACATTTGAAATGTAAGAATATACGTGTGGGGAACCTGCTTTTTATTCATTCAGCGTACAGTGCTATGGTATATCTTTGAGTACTTCGAAATCTCTCTCTAGACCTTGGAAACCAGTACTCTATGCCTTATAGCGTATGAAAATACTGCTTGTTGGGCATCTCCAAACAGTCCCAAAATAACCAAATTGTTTTAGTAGTTACTGTAAAATAGAATACTTTCCAGTGCATGGGGACCCTCTAAATTGAATTATGTGGGATCATAAATATCTGCATGAAAAAAAATTGTGTTTTTTTTCTGTGATTTGGGACAGTTGGTTGAGAGGAAGGAACTGACCAATGTGAATTTAAGTTTGTGCTTCAGGCTTTGGAAAACATGGGTTTGCACTCTTGTGGGGAGGAAATTTGTGGCCATCTTTCTTCTCCTGGCTGGCACTGCAAGTTGGCTTCATTTTAAAAATAGTGCTAGAGAGGGAGGAAAAAAATGTAATGTATTCTTAAAATGTTTATATGTCAGCAAAATCTCGAAAACCATTCAATAGATTAATCCTCCTGCTGACTTAAAAAGGATGGATTTCCAGCTATAACTGAGATTGGGAAAAATTGATTTCCATGTTCCTTGTGACTGAATAAGATAAAAGCCAGTGCCCTGGCAAACTTCTCTCAGCCTGGATCCAGACTTCTCGAGGGCTGGCTAATTGAAAAGTCACTCCAAATACCAGCCCTGACCCTTCCAGGAGATCTGGAGAAAGAATCAAGGGCAGGCTGTCCATTTTTCAAGAATGATTTCCAGAATGTTGTTTATACTCCCCATCACTGAACAACTGCAGTCAAAGGTGAAAATACTTTCTCTCCTTTTCCTTCAAACCGTTGCCCAGTTTCCCTTAACCTTCTCCTCTTTCTCTCCGTGCCTCAACGTTCTCTTCCTTCCCATGAGTCTGCTTGTATGTAAAGATGGTTTCAAAATGATTACACCCTCTGGATTAAAACTCTCTTATTAAAGCTTTAAGAAATGCTAAGTTTCTCTCTTTAGCAAGTGGCTGAAGTTTATCCTGTTCGAAAGAAGACATCGCATCTGTGCATGGATTTATGGTTAACAAAGCATTTCACCTACCTTTCCTCGTATCATCTGCACATGATACCTGTGAGGGGCTAATTACTATTGTCACTGCTCTAAAACAGCCTCAGATGATTGCAAATGTCATAAAGCCAGTATTGCCAAGGTTGGGATAAGATGCCACATCTGATTCTCGGTCTAAAAGGTTTCCACTGAGTCAGAGCCGAATCTGACATAATTAACACATCATTCCATCACAAGCATGTAGAGTGAGAGGGCTCACTCACTCACTCAACCATTCGTTCTTCCATTTCATAAAAATGGATCAAACACCGACGATGTCCTGGGCGCTGTGACAAATGAGACAAATGAACTAGACAGGCACGATCTCCACTAGCAAGGAGCTGATCCGCTAGGGAGACAGGTGACTTGAATACACCGCTGAAACTCGATGGTGAGCTTTAAATCCTTCAGAACATAAAAGAGTCCAACTCTTCTACCAACATTCAAAGGACAGTTCCATTTTAACAGAAAACATGGCAAATTAAGTTATAAAAGAGTCCAGCTTTGACAATCAGTCTTAAGGTTTTATGGCCTTTAGGTGCTATTGAGAAGTATTTGTGTTTTTCTGATTGTTTTAACTTTGCTCTTTCTCTGCCAGTTCTTTCTTTCATGCTATTTCTTCGCCTTTTACTTTTAAATTTCACCTCCTTCTTGTTTCCTGCTTCATCACGTACCCTCTATGTCAAGTCATTTCTGTACGGAAGCAATTGGTCCTGTCATCAATCATGTGATGCCACTTTCCTGGCCAAAAGGGTAGTTGCTGAACCATTTATTTGTATTTCCTAAAGAATTCCATAAAGTTTTCCAGACACATGGCTCTGAATATTTATGGCCCTATCAAAATAGGATATGAAATCCTCAACCAGTACAATTACTCCTCTGAATCTTGACATACACACAGCACAACAACACTAGAAAACATTATTAAGTAGCATTTTCTTCTGAGATTTTTACACATATTCTCTAACTGAATCCTCAGGACGGTGTTTTAAGACATGTACTATGTAAGGCCCTACTTATAGTTCAGAGAACTGAGACATAAGGAGGAGTAACTTATCTGAGGTTATCGATAAGTAAATGGAAGAGCCTGGATTCAAAGCTGCCCCTCCCCCCAAATCATCTGTTCACAGGGTTTAGTCTCTTAACCTTGTACTGGAAGGCTCTCACAAACTCAGTTAGACACCACTCCTCAGCTGGCAACATTAGCAAATGATATTTAAACTCTCAGGCCGGTCTCCTCATCACCGGGGCTGTGGCCAATGGGTACTTTTGTCCAATCACTTGATCACTTGTTACCCCCTTTCCTGACTTTATCAGGCTCTTACTGCTTCCACTTGCCAATAGCTGGGAAAGGGAGTGGCAACCTGCATGGGCACAGCCTAGAAACTTCCACCGTGGGAGGATCCTTCCATGGACAACTGTCACCTATACGTGCACTTTACATCCGTGTGGTGGAAAAGTGCACAAGAGTAAGTATTGCGTGTGAAGGGGGGAAATGGGGTAACTTAGGGAACTTAGGGCAGTAGTTATTTGTGAGTGGGTAGCTGTGATGACAAGGTTGGCTTTTATGGCTTCTTGGTGGGTGTGATCGGTGGGGAGATGTTCCCATAATGATAGGGGTGCGGTGTGTGGAGGGTTTCTGTGGGTGGATAAGTTGAGGATAAGCATGTGGCAGAGAAAAATCCCAGCAATACATTTTCTTCTTCTTCTCTTTCTTACCTTCTCCCACCTCTCCTCCAAATATCCATGATGCTGCAGCAGAAATTAAATGGCTAAAGTTGTGGAGAGGATTTTTTTCTTTTGAAACAGAGTGTAAAACCACACTCATAATAACCAGGTTCCCTATATAAATCTATTTTTAAGATGATTACAGGGTTTCCATAGTCATTCTAGCATCAACTGCTGGTTTTGTTTCCTCGTCGTCGGTAAACTGTTGGCAGGATAGTGCACCAGAGGTATACTTTTTAAAGGGTATAATTGCATGGCACAGAAATTATCACTTTCTCGACGACGGGTTTCATTGGCCTCTCCCTTTGAGAATCCGGTTTGGAAGCTGGGCTTGTCAGCCCCTCCAAGCACACATTGCATTGTGTGTTCTGGCCTCACAGCACATCATGCTGGCAACCATGGGCAGAGGGTAGCAATTAAACCACACAATAGGCATCAAGGGATGAGGAGAAGACACTGTGTTTAAAATAAACGAATACAAGAAGCACAGCCAGCTTCCCTAGGAAGGCTATCTGAGCAGTGTGACAAGCCAAGATTGAGCAGACTTTGCAAAGCAAGCTGGGAAATTCCCTATGGTGTCAGGCCATTAGCCAGTCACCAAGGCTGCCTCCATCCCAAGGATCTAACACAGGACCCTCTTCTCCAGGACTAACCTCTGGGGTATAGAAACCTAGGAAGGAGGCTTGGTAGAACTATATGCTTTCTTCTGCCAGAGCCCAGAGGCAATGCAAATTTAGACTGGTTTGGCAACTTTTTAAAAAGGTGTGTTTAACAATCAGGCACAGGGACATCGGTTCTCCCTCAGAAATAGGGTAAGATCAGGAGAAGTCAGACTCGGAAATGAAAGCTAATAAGCATGAACATATAATAGGTAAAATTACCTATTGGCAGCAGTAACTGACTCTCAAGAGAGGATAATGATGTAATGATGAGTCAACATAGCCCCCAATTTCCACCTAGGGGAATTAAGAAAACTATCTAGACAAAAGACCACAGTGTCTATCATTCTAATCAAGATGATCAGCATGGTGCCTCTATACTGAAATGGAGCTGGCACTGAAAAACAAAAGCTGGTAAAATAATAATGATATTAACCATAGGTCTGAGATTATTATGTGTAGAGACTAGAATAAAGGAGGTTGCAGAGCAAGAGTGGATGATAGTTTAAGTTGTATTATTTGGGGAAAAGGGCATTGGGATGCTAACAAAAATAGTCAGAGAAGAGGGGCGCCTGGCTGGCTCAGTAGGTTAAGCGTATGACTCTTGGTTTAAGCTCAGGTCATGATCTCATGGGTTGTGGGATCAAGCAGAGCATTGAGCTCTGTGCTCAGTGAGGAGTCTGCTTGGGATTCTCTCTCTCTCTCAGATAAATAAATCTTAAAAAAAATATTAATCAAAGAGAAGAGCACTTCAACTAGTTATCCTAACCAGATAAAAATAGGTGTTACAAACATTAACAACTCTTATCCTAAATCTGTGTCACCAGGCAAGGTTTCTGGTCCATAACTTGGACTCTGAGTGGGATGACCCACCAAAAGGGAGTCCCAAGGATATTTGTTCATTCGTTGACTTAACCAACATTTTTTAAAATATTTTATTTATTTATTTATTTGACAGACAGAGATCACAAGTAGGCAGAGAGGCAGAGGGGCAGGGGGAAGCAGGCTTCCTGCTGAGCAGAGAGCCCGATGCGGGGCTCTATCCCAGGACCCTGGGATCATGATCCAAGCCAAAGGCAGAGGCTTCAACCCACTGAGCCACCCAGGCGCCCATTAACCAACATTTTTGAGTACTCCTGCTATCCCAGGTACTACAGCACAAAGGTTAGAGGGATAAAATGGATGGTTAACATTTTCAAGGGATTCACAGTCTAGCTGGATAGAGAAGTCAACATATAACCCCAATGTAAAGAGATAGATTCCCTTACAGAGATATGCAGAGCATGCACTGGGAGTATAGAGAGGAGGCACTTTACCCACTCAATAGTGAGGAGGAATCAATGAGGCCATATCAGAATAGATCTGAATTCACCTTGAAAATATGAAGATTACAAGAGGTAATAGAGGATTGAGATGGTAAATCAAGGCTGGCATTATGTTTACAAAATACAAGGGAATATATTCAAAGCAGGCATTAAAACCAGAGGCATTATAAAGAAGACATTGGAAAGCATTATGGGTTTGGGAAAAATTGGAACATTTGGGATGTGAGGAGAGGTATATAAGGAGATGAGATGGAAAGAGGTTATATCAGGAATCGCCTTATTAGCAATTTGTAGGCAGAAATGAGCTATTGAAAATGTTAAGCAGGGGAGTAATATGGTTGAATTTGCAATTTAGATGATATTTCCATACAGATCTCCCACTCCAAATGAATTGATATTCTGATGTGTGGATTTGGTAAATGCAGATTTCTTACTTTGATTGAGTCCGAGAGCTTGATGACCTTTCGCTGGATTGGTAAAATTGAGTTTTCAGACTTCAAACTTGAGGGCTGGACCCTGGACCTATGGGAATCCCCACTGAGTTTTCACTTGTGAGGCCAGGCTAAAAGCTGTAATCTGATCTCTCTTTGACATCTCTCTATCTGCAGAGTCTGCGGTGGAAAAGGGAAATATGCAGTTAACATTCAAAACATCGTGACATGTCAGTAAGAGATTTCAGGGTGGAAATTATCTATGGGAAAGGAAGACTCCTACCAACTTGACTTTCTGCATGTGAAAACCCTTTCTATCTTAGGAGTTTTTAGATGGCTTCTCTGAGAATATTAAAACGTCATTCCCTTAAGAAGAACACTATTATTGGTGGTCAAGACTTTCACTCTAAATCTTTGTCAAGGCCTTTTAACAGATGGATGTATCCCCAGTTCTGAAATGGTCTGACCTGTTTTATTTTTTAATAAACATACAAATTGTCTTTCTACTTAGGGTGAATATCATGTGATATAAAATCAAACTGAACTTTCTGGAGAGATGGTAAACAAGATCAAACACACCCAAAGTGGGGACTATTCAGGGGAAGACTGAAATTCAAGTCAATTCTATTCAATTAAAGTGGAATTTATGGGACACTATATGCTCATATAAAAAATAGTATATGACACAGTACAGGAGCCAACCATTTCAAGATAGAAGAAATCCAGAGAACAATGAGAATGGTGTGTGGTCTGGGAGCACAGAGGTAGCAAATGGAAGTTACAGCAAGAAGAATGTTCCAAGTGTGGTGAGCAAGCAACAGAAGACAACAGCCAGCAGAATTACCCTTTCTGAGAATGTGGATAACAGCAAGGACAGTGGCCTAGGTGGAGCAAGGATTCCTGATGAGATGGCCACCAGAACCTTCAGTGTGTCACTTCTCTGAACACGCATGACAGCAGGTAGTTGTGGTTATAGAACACAGTTCTGTGCCATGTGTTTTTTTACCTTTCTACATGGTTTTCTAGCCCCGTCTCCCTAGGTTCATCCTCGCAGGGCTCTGGGCTCTTGCCTCTGAGCCATATGGGTACAGAGAGCAACACTCATGTGATGGGAAGGATATGAGGCCCAAGTTACGTGGGCCCAGTCTTTGACCAGCACTTTGGGTGCTAATGCTCATAACTGATCAAGTGCCTCATCCCCACCATGCATTTGACTAAACTGTCAGAGTCAGCCTCCTGCCTGATGGAGTGACTAAGTGGAAATTCAGAACCACAGAAAAATCTTAGAGCCAGCAGGGACCTCAGTGGCCACTAGGTCCAGCCCACTTATTTTAGAGTTGAGGAGATGAAGGCCCCAGAGAAGTTCAATGATTTGCTTGAAGTCACACAGCTAGTAGCAGAGCTGGGACTAAGGCTCAGGTCACTCATGTCTCAGATTAGCATGCTTTCCACTAGACTAACCATTCATCTTTTTTTTTTTTTTTTAAAGGAAAGCCCTAACTGCTTAAGATGTGCTCCTTCCTTCCCTTCATTGGAGCCACTCTTGGAAATCTGTGACTTTCTCTAAATGTTGGTACTTTTCCTGTGATGCTCATTTAATTATCATGATTTTAGGCCTATATGGAACACACCATGAGGTTGTTTATTTGGGACAAACACAACCCTTTTACGTGTGTACAGGATTTTGGCTCTTTCGAATGTTTTCATACATATTTATCCACTGGATTTTACCTTGAAGAATTCTACTTCAGGTAAGCTGGGCAGCCCTGTTCTCTTCCACTCACCATCGGATGAAATGAGGCACAGAGAGATCTAGCAACTTTCCCTTAGTGACACACTGATGCAATGATGAAGTTGGAACTAAAAACCCACAGCTCCCTAAACTAATGGAGGAGAACCAGTGAGAAAGAGCCATAGTTGCTTGTGGCCTGAAAGATGCTCACTGCCTCAGAAAGTTCACATTTTGTCAAGCTTTGTTGTTATTTATATAAAAACTTCACCCAAGTTTCAAAGCTGTAACCATGGAGAGGTCCACAAGCCACAGAAGTCATATTTGAATATGAACGTGCTGCACTAACTTACACTATGCCCAAGAAGGAAAGCTTGAAGCCTGATGGAAAAGGACAGGATCCGGCAGGGCATTGATGTGACCGGGCTGAAAAAGATTCAAATAGACGTGCTCTGTCTCTGGAGACAATTAGAAAACAGATTGGGGGGCCATTTGCTAGTCTCTCTCTTTGTTTCAAATGTGGCTGTATAAATTTGAATTGAGTGTGTTTGGGGATTTTCTACAGAGGGAGCCACTTGGAAGGCTGCTGTTGCTTGTTATCAGTCATGTTTTATTATTGAGAGAAGGAACGCCCAGGGGAACTTCAGAGCGCAGACATGGGCAAAAAAATGGGAGGGGCTGATGCACAATACTTCTTTGGTCCCGTGGTGTTCAAATGCAAATACGTGGTTGCTCATGGATCCATTAAAGTTTCAGTACAGAAGGAGAATGTTCCAGAGTACTTTGGATGGGTGTCATCTTAAAGATGGAGCAGGAGTGTCAGTAAAGGGAATTAATCTACCCATAGCTTTTAAGCACTCACCTTTGACTATTACTTCCCGAGTCAGACAGAAATCAGGAGAATCGGATCTAATGGTGTGCCTTGGAAAGTGTACAATTAAGTTGTACTGGTAGAAATATGCTTACAGCAACGAAAACCCAAATAGATACCTCAGGCCCGAGAATTGATAAATAAGTGGGACAGACTGGTGGTGTGAAAATGTGGAGAAGATACTTAAGAGCCATGTTAAGTTATAGACAGAAAGGAACAGTCATTAGTAGCATTAAAGGGGTAACGGGAGGTAGCAGCCAAAGTGCTGGAGAACAGAGGATTATAGAAGTGGAAAAGGCAATATAAATTGGTTATAGGCACCTGCTGTTTCCATGTTGCCCATACTTTTTGTCTTTCCAAAATAAAATATTTACATCATTTCCCTTTGTCATTCTAGCACCTAAGTCAGCTCCAGATGAAACAGGTAAGTCACTTGAACTTGTCCTGCCTGACACATTCCCAACTGTTATAAAGGGAGTTGTATTTCACATATACATAGTATTTCATGGTCAAGAACATATAAATATATCATATATTTTATATATATACATATATGGCAGGGTTTCCGGAAGTTTAGAAGTAGTGATGTTTAGTGGAAGTCGTTTAAAATATACTAAGTGCTTTAAAACTTTGAGGAGTTATTACTAATTTTCTGTGCATAACTCTGCAAGAGGTATCCAGTTTAGAGTGGGATTTGTGGTTTCAATTTGATTGGACTGCCCTGGTAAGAGGTAGGCTTTATCATTTCTTTATCACAGTCTGTGTCTTTTCACCAAGAAGAGCAGAGATTGGGCAAGGTTTAGCCAAATCTATCTAGTGATAGGTGTTAACCCTTGGAACATGATTTTAATAGCCAATAGGTATTTATAATTAATGTGCAATAACTCAATTATGCACATCTCTTTAAATTTAATAGGCCCAGATAAGGTAAGATCATTAAGCACCCAATTGAATGTTAAACACATATATTTGAGGTTTAACGAGTGTGCAGCAGATGCAGGATGGATTATGGGATTGTTAAAGGGCATTAAGAAAGTTGTTAATATTGTGGGGGTATTTAATTGATGTTTTAAACAATTTACCCTTTGAAATCTGCCCAAAATGCTGTGTGAAATCTGCTCAGGGAACAGGAGCATACTTGACAGCAACATGGTTTAAACCCAACCACACTGAAGGAGACACAACAAAACAGCCCCTAATTAGTGTGAGAAATGACAACAACACAACAAAAGCCACAGAGTGTCTCCAATGACAGATGCAGCAAATAACAAGGCTGATGAAAGATTTTGCAATTACAGATTCTGCTATGAAGATTAATGGAGTATTATCTTAAATTAATGTAAGGCGGGTTATCAGAGATGAGATTCTGCCTTACAAGTTTCTCTCTTTTCCTACTTCCCTTCCCCTAATTCATTTCTAGGCCTGAGAGTTCTCTTTACATCACCCAATAGTCAAATGATTTTTTACTTTACAGCTTCTATATTCTTTTTCTGTCTATCCATGATCTTCCTTTCTTTCCTTGGGGGTCTCTCTTTTTCTCTCACTGGAAAGGTCAAAAAGAGGGTTCCGAACAGCATCAGTGTTCTGTCCCCTACACCCAACATCTCACTGAGTTCTCTTACTCTACATCAAGGTGGTTGTGTAAATTCCAGATTAGACTTGGTCACATAAATCTGCAATATTCAAGGTTCTCTCTTTTTTTTAAAGATTTTTAAAATTTTTATTTATTTGACAAACAGAGATCACAAGTAGGCAAAGAGAGAGAGAGCTCTCTCTGCTGAGCAGAGAGCCCGATGCGGGGCTTGATCAAAGGACCCTGAGATCATGACCTGAGCCTAAGGCAGAGGCTTTAACCCACTGAGCCACCCAGGTGCCCCTCAAGGTTCCCTTTTTGTTGAATTTCATTTTTTATTAGAATATTTATCTTTGAGGTCATAATTTCAGCATTCCTCATTCATTCTACCCATAAATACTTATTGAGTGTCTACTGTATACCAGATTCTATTCTAGACATTGGAAATATAGCAGTCAGTAAAACAGGCAACATCTCTATATTCATGAAGTTTACGTTTTAGTTGAGGAAAGAGAAAATAAACACAAAAGTGAGAGTATGACAGATGGTGATAGATTCAGTAGAAAGAAAGCAGATAAGTGAGAAAGGGAATGCCAGGGATGGAGTTTGTTATTTTGGAGTGATCTTACTACAAGTGACATTTAAGCAGATATCTGAGGGAGATGAGGTGAGGAATGGTAAAGAGGTACTCTGTTTGACTGAAACAGAGTAAAAGAGGTAGGAGATAAAATCAGAGATGTGGTGAAGGGTTAAATTACATAGGAATTAATGGAGAACTGAAGGACTTTAACTTTTACTCTGGATAGTATGGGAAGCCACTAGAGAGTGTGGCCATAGGAAAGACATGAGCAAATTAAGCTTTAAAATCACAACACTAGCTGCTATGGAGTAGGCCACTGTAGTGGTCCTGGAGAGGAAGAAGTAATAGATAATAGAGGTGAGAAATGATAGTGGTTGTAGTCTAGGTGGTTGTTTCACAGGAGGATGACAAGTGTCAGGTTCTAGATATACTCTAGAGATAAAACCAGTCACATCTGTTTGCTGACAGATTGAATGACTCTAAGCTTTTGGGATTACACAATTAGAAGACCAAAACTGTCTTTACTGAGGATACAAGTTTGGTAGGGATAAACAAGTTTCCTTGTGGACATGTTAAATGGAGCTATCAAGTAAGCAACTGTATCTTAGAGTCTGGATTTCAGGGATATTTTCTAGGACGAAGATATACATTTAGAAATTTTGGGCATATGGCTAATACTGGAAGACATGAGTCTGGATTAAATTACCTAGAAAGTGAGTATAGATGGAGAAGAAAGGAGGTCTAAGAACTGAGCCATAATGGTTGGAGAAATGAAGAGGAAGGAAGCAAAGAAGGCAGGGAATGAGCAGCCAGGCAAAGAGGAAAGAGGCTAAGGAAAAAATGAAGAAAATGTTTAAATAGGGGGAAATGATTGATCATGTAAATGCTGCTGGTGGGATGGGTAAGATGAAAACTAAGACGGGCAGGTGGATTTTTAGCACCATCATTGGTAACCTGGTCAGGAGCTACTTCAGAGAAGTTCTAGTTAGAAGACTGGTTGGCATGTAGTAAAGAGACAATGAAAAAGAAGAAATGGAGTTAGTGAGAATATAAATATCTTTAGGAAAGCACTGTATAAAAAAGAGAAAATAAATGGAATAGTACCTGGAGAGGGGTGTGTGATCAAGAACAAATATACTTCTGAATTTGGGAGAAATTTTAACATGTTTATGTTATTAGGAATGATCCAGAATAGAGGAGACTTTTATGATGCAGGAGAAAGAAGGGGCATTGCTAGAGCATCATCCTTGGGTAGGCAAGAAAGTAAGGGACCTGCTGAGCAAGCCATGGGATTAGGTGTCGATGGGACCATGGTCATTTCATTCATAGTAACAGACAGAAAGCAGAGGTATGGATGTAGATAAAGGTAGTTTTGTAAATATGATGGTAGAGAAGTCTGAACATTCCCTTCTAACTGCTTTTACTTTTAAAATGTATAGTATATGTTAAATCAAAAAATATAGAAAATTATATGAGAATTCACCATTCACATGAATTTTAAATATATAGTTAAAAAATAAAATAAACTGTATGCTTAAATAGGAGGTGAGGCCACTAGCTAAGAATGAGGAAGGAGAAGTTGGAAGTGTGAGGACAGAGCAGAGGGCAGGAAACAGTCATGAGGAAAGAAGGGAAGGAAATAGACTAGGGAAATAGAGTAGGATTGCTGAATGATGTTAATAGTTTTCTTGAAGCCAGTGGTCATGAACTGTAAAATGATCGAAGATGATAGATATGGGTGTTTTCCCAGTAAGTGTGGGTGCAGAGAAAGTAGAGCTGTATATAACTAGGTTTGGGATTTTTGCAAGGTGAAAAGAATAAAGAGAGAGGGACCATGGAGAGGATGTCTACAATGGTGTGGTTAAAAATAGTGGGTGATAGAATTTAAGCTAGGTGTTAGGGGGGATGCAAGAACATGAAGGGAGGAAAGGACAATTAAAAGGGGGTATGACCTTCGGACTTCATGTCCCAGTGGGATGATTGATTGCCCAAGTTAGGTGCACAGGGAAGTGAGATGGAAAATAATAGGTGGTGGTTACATAATAAGCAAGGTGCCTGAAGATGGCTGTAGCAAGGATGTAGAGCTCATGGTGTGTGCTGACAGGGTACGTCTCCTCACTGACGGGTGGGGAGGGAAGAAGGACATAGTATTGTTCTGAACTAGAAGCAGCAAGACATCTCCAGGGAGAACATCTCTCCCATCTAGTAGTACTGAAGTGGGGAAGGAAGTACTACAAAAGGAGAGGGTGACCAGGGAAACAGTATCCTCAGGGGAGAACTAGATTTGAGGTAGAAAGCAAGAAGAGGAGGATAATTTGAGAAGAAATCTTGTGACGAGGGATCATAAGTTCCAGAGGGTATAAAAGCAAGGTATTGGGAAATAGGCAGGGTTTGGAATGGAGTGCTATTAGGGGTATCCAGAGCAGTATGGACTGGCAGGTGATGAATGATAGAAGGGTCTTCTAGTGACTTCTGAGAACAGCAATAAAATACTTATCCTGATAGCCTACAAGGGAGATGGTGTTAAGATTTTAGGGATTGGTTTTGGAGCGGGGGACAGAAAGGAAGGTAAAATCTTGTCCAGTCCCATATTGTGAGCTCTTACCTTCACTTTATTCCTGTTCTCCATAACCTAAGGTTTGAAGAACCTCATGTTGTGCTGAGAACCTCTGCTGTCAGCATCAGGGGTCCTCCATCCCAAGATGTTCTAATATCTTGCTCATGAGTGCTCACAAGGTAAGAGCCAATATTGTCCCTATAGTGTCTGGGACATGAAGGAGCTGCAGCAGCAGGAAACAAACAAAAATGGAGTCAATGACCAGAGTAGCCCCTAAAGGGGCTTTGCAGGTGGCACTGGGCCCTGTTGGGGGGCAGCAGAAGCAAGAGTAGCTCTTCAGTAGGGAGTAATACTCACAGATGCTACCAAGGAGTAGAGCTACCCAAGACCAGGTGGTCATGATGATGAAGTAGCATGGTTCCTTGGAGCTAAATACCATTGCCATAGTTTGACACACAGTCCTGGTTATCTCCAAGGTTGAAGTGACCTGTAGAAAAATGGTTTACATATAAGAAATATAATTCAGGGCACCTGCCTGTCCCAGTCCAGTTAAGCATCCAACTCTTGGTTTCAGTTCAGGTCATGATCTCAGGGTCACAGGCCCACATCAGGCTCTGTGCTGGGCATGGAGCCTCTTTGAGATTCTCTGATCTCCTCTGCCCCTTCCCCCCTCTAAAAAATGTAATTCCTATATAATTTACATTCATATTCATATATATGTGGATACCTCATGAGAGAACAATCACTGTTCATACAGTTACAAAGAGATGAATTCTGTGAGTAGGCAAAAATTGCATGTGCTTGTCTCTGTGTGTATGAGTGCGTGTCACTGCGAACTTGCACATTGCCAGTATCTAGCTCTTATCACAGGGCAAGACGTTTCTGTGATTTGTGTTTTCTTTCTGCCTTTTCCAAGATACATAGCTGGCCACCAGGATAGAGGTCAAAGTCCCAGATTGCCCTGTAGCCTGAGTTGAGCTGTCTCTACCAAGCTGTCATATTCATTCATCTTCAGACTTCCCCACACTGTGCTGCACTCAGCCCCAATCCAGATTGCTAAAATGGCAGGGTAGCATGGTCCTGGAACTCGACTATTTCACCAGCAACACAGGGAACATATTCTCCCTCCGATCAAATGAGATTCAGTTACATGCCAAGGAAAACCAGCATCAGCACCTGGTGCCATTTAATAAAACCTAAAGTTACAAGTGTCCTGAATAGTTCCCTTAGAAGCTATTTTAAGTGGACAACCCTTCCCCAGAAGCCCCGAGAGTGCAAAATAACAGAAGTTAATTTTAGCAAGCACTTTTTAACCTACATTTGGGGACAAAAATTCCAGGAAACCTATTATATAATTGAAGTAAAAAGAAACCCTCTGGGTGTGACAAAAAGTTGTCTGTCTCAAGTTACTGCAAATGGAAAAATGATATACTGAGGAGCTTGCTCTTTGAGAAGTCCAATAGTGAGAAGCTTGATTTGCTGAGAAGGCAAATGAGGTACCCAGATGTGAAAGAAAACTTTATGTACTGGGTAGCAAGGGTGATAGGTATTTATGCTGCTATTGGGTAATTATGGTCCCAGGCTGAATCAAATCTTCCATTAGAAACAGGATTTCCACCCTGAAATACGAAGATCAAATGTCAATTTTTTCATCTCTCAGAAACCCTGAGAGTCCTAAATCTATATTAGCCCTGAGCTCTTTACAAAACCAAAGACGGACAGCAAAAAGGGATCAGAGTTGTCCTATCCCTTCCTTATCCCATTCAGTGTTTAAGCTGATTATCTTCATAGGTATCTGACCCATTCTCACACTGACACTCTGTGTGACCTACCCCTGTTCCTGGCCTCTTGTCTCCTCAGCCCTCAAGTGGCTTCTTTAGCACAGAAATGTCCGCTTGCTCTCTCAGCAGCTGGGTAAACTTAGCCAGTCACTGGATCTCTCTGAAACCCTCATCTCTAAATGAGTTTGAAAATATAATTCCCATTATTGTTGAGTAAATCATGTAAGAAAAGGTAAAATTATTTTGTAAATTATGTTATACAACTATAAATCAATCTGACTTCTTTGAAAACCAAACAAACAACCAGATTCTGACCTTTGTCTACTCTCTGCTTGAAGTTAGTAGCCAGTTTCTTCCCTGATGCAAGTGACTTTCCTGGCAAATACTTGTTCAATTATCCATTCATTGTAGCTGTGATGGACACAGCTTCCATTCCTCTGCTGCCATAATTCCTTCCATCAGTCCTCTCATGGTCCTTGAAGTACCCTGTAAACGGCACTAGCATTCTCTATCATTCTAAGAAGATTCCACAATTCTAAATGCCATACAATTTCTCTTTCTCAAGTAACTTAGTATTTTCAAAAATTTTTATTTTTTTTAATTTTAATTCCAATATAGTTAACATGCAGTGTCATATTAGCTCAATATAGTGATTCAACAATTCCATACATTACCCAGCACTTATCACAAGTATACTCCTTAATCCCTATCACTTATTTCATCCATCCCCCACCAACCTCCCCTCTGGTAACCATCAGTTTGTTCTCTCTAGTCAATTAACTTTTATTTTAGAATAGTTTTAGATTTACAGAAAAAGGGCAAAGATAGTACAGAGAGTTCCCATACACTTAACATTTGTTTCCTCTAGTATTTATTATATTTTTTAAAAAAAGATTTTATTTATTTGACAGAGATCAGAAGTAGGCAGAGCAGCAGGCAGAGAGAGGGGTGGGGGGAAGCAGACTCCCTGCTGATGTGGGGCTCATCCCAGGATCCTGAGATCATGACCTGAGCCGAAGGCAGAGGCTTAACCCATTGAGCCACCCATGTGCCCCTCTAGTATTTATTATCTTATGTTAGTATGATACATTTGTCACAGTGAATGAACCAGTATCGGTACATCATTATTAACTAAGGTTCACGGTTTATTTGAATTTCCTTGGTTTTTATCTAATGTCCTTTTTCTGGTCTAGTATCTCATCCAGGATCCTACATTACATTTAGTAGTCAAGCCTTCTAAGATTTTTCTTGCCTATGCCCATTTCCCATGCGCAATCCCTAATCCCACCACTTGTCACCCATTTACTTAATTATTTAATTCCAATATACATGCATAGTGGTCTCAGAATTTTAGCCCATACTCTCATGGGGGACTTTTCAACTAAAGTACAGTACTTCTGTAGTTCTTTTTGCCTTTATTATTACAGATACTACTTATTTTAAAAATTACTTAGGTCAAAACATTTTTTTCCCTCCAAACCCAGAATAGTCAAATTCATAGTAATAATGAACTAGAATAGTAGTTATCAGGGGCTAGGAAGAGGAGAGAATGGGGAGTTATTGTTTAATAGGTATAGACTTCTTGGGGCACCTAGGTAGCTCAGTCAGTTAAGTGTCTTCGGCTCAGATCATCATCCCAGGGTCTTCAAATCAAGCCCCATATTGGGCTCCCTGCTTATTGGGGAGTCTGCTTCTCCCTCTGCCTTTGATCCTCCCCGCTGGGTTGTCTTCTTTCTCTGTCTCACTCACTCTCTCTCTTTCAATAAATAAATAAAATCTTTAAAACATAAATAGATACTGACTTCCAGTCTGGGAAGATGAAGAAGTTTCAGAGGTGGATAGAGATAATGGTTGCACAAAAATGTGAGTGTAATTAATGCCAGCTTACAAATTATTAAAATACTAATTTTATATTATGAATACTTTACTACAATTTAAAAAAAGAAATTAGTTAACTATATTTTGTAGGGGTTTATTTTCTATTGAATTACATGTCTATTCTTTCACCAATAACCACACTGTGTCTTATTACTGGAGTTTTATAGTAAGTCTTGAAATCAGGTTGTGCTAGTTCTCCAGCTTTGTTGTTCAGGATTGTGTTAATTATTCAAGGCCTTTTCCCATTCCGTACAAACGTCACCATCAGTTTGTTGTTATCTACAGAAGAGCTTGCAGAGATTTTTATTTGGACGGCATTGAATTCCTAGATCAAGACACAAATAAATGGGAAGACATATCATATTCATGGATTAGAAGATAATACTGCAAGATGTCAATGCTACCCAAAGCAATCTATAGACTCAATGAAATCCTTATCCAATTGAGGACATGTCCCTCTATTCCTAGTTTGCTGAATGTTTTTATCAGAGATGGGTTTTGGATTTTGTCACATGCTTTTTCTGTACCAATTAATAACATCATATAATATTTTTTATGCCTTTATGATTGACTCCATTGATTGCTTCTTGAATATAGAAGCAGTCTGGCAGAGCTAGAAAAAAATTTTTTTAAAGATTTTATTTATTTATTTGACAGAGATGACAAGTAGGCAGAGAAGCAGGCAGAGAGAAAGGAGGAAGCAGGCTCCCTGATGAGCAGAGAGCCCAATGCGGGGCTCGATCCCAGGACCCTGGTATCATGACCTGAGCTGAAGGCAGAGGCTTTAACCCACTGAGCAACCCAGGTGCCCCGAAAAAAATTTTTTTTGTTGTTGTAGATTATTTTTCTTTTTTGTACATTGTGGTATTCATTTTGTTAATATTTTGTTGGAGATTTGCATCTAGGTTCATGAGAGATATTCACCTGGAGTTTTCCTGTTTCCCAACATTTTTATCTGGTATTGATATAGGGTAATGCTTACCTCATAAAATGAGTTAAGGAATGTTACCTCTGCTTCTGTTTTCTGGAAGAGATTATGGAGAATTCTTTTTATTTTTTAATAGTTAGTAGGCTTCACCATCTAATTATTAGGGCTTGGTACTTGTACCTTTTTTGGGGGAAGGTTATTAACAATTAAAGTTACTTAATTCATATACAGCTATTCAGTTATCTATTTCTCCTTTTTATGCATTTTGATAGTTTTTATGATCTATTTGATCATTTGATCTAAATTTGGTCTAAATTTAGTCCATTTGATCTAAATTTTTGAGGGCTTTTTTTTTTTTTTTGCATGATCTTGTTTGAAGTCTATTATCCCTTAAATGTCCATGGGATCAGCAGTGATGACCTTTGTTTAATTTTTAACATTGGTAATTTTTGTTTATTGGTTAGCTTGGCTAAGAATTTATACTGATTTTTTCAAAGAATCAACTTTTGATTTCATTAATGTTCTCTATTCTTTTCCTGTTTTCAATATTTTTGTGTTTTAACTTTTTATCATCTATTTTATTCTGCTTCCTTTAAATTCAAATTTCTATTCTTCCTCTAATTTTCTAAATTGGAAAATTAGGTTATTGATTTTGGATTTTCTTCTCTAAAACATTTATTTTAATGCTATGAATTTCCCTCTAAGTACTGCATTTGCTGCATCTCACAAATTTTGATGTTATATTTTCATTTTAATCTAGTTCAATGTATTTTAAGTTTCTCTTGAGACCTCTTTGATGTATGGATTATCTAGAATTGTGCTGTTTAATTTCCAGATATTTTCAGCTGTCTTTCTGTTATTGATTTTTAGTTTAATATGTTTGTTCTAAGAATATAGCTCATATGATTTCTATTTTTTTTTACATTTGTAAGGTGTATTTTATGCTCCAGAATATGGTTTATCTTGGTGAGTACTCCATGTCAACTTGAGAAGAATATATATTCTGCTGTTGTTGGATAGAATTTTGTACGAATGTCAATTAAATCTAATTGATAATGTTATTCAGGTCATTTATATCCTTACTGGTTCTCTGACTTTCTGATATATCAATTACAGACAGGGTTGTTGAAATATTCAACTATAATGGTGGATTTTTCTCTCTCTCCTTTCAAATTATTTCACCTCATGTATTTTGGTGCTCTGTAGTAGTGCATAGAGCAGTGCATACAAATTTAGGATGGTATATCTTCTTCAATAATTACACTCATCATGATTTTTAATGTCCCTCTTGATACCTGATAATATTCTGTTTTCTGTAGTTAATTTTGTCTAAAATTAATATATTACTTTGTATTTTTTTGTTAGTGCTAATGTGGCATATCTTTTCCATCCCTTTGTTTTTTGTGTATGCATTTTTTATTGTGCTAAAATACATATAACATAAAATTTACCATTTTAAACATACAGTTCTGTAACATTAAGTAAGTTCATTGTTTTGCAACCATCACCACCATCTGTCCTCAGAACTGTTTCATCTTCCCCAACTGAAATTCTATATCTATTAAGTACTAAGGCTCTATTCCTTCCCCTGCCTAGTCCTGGAAACCATGTTTCTGATTTCTGTCTCTATGAATCTGACTACACTAGGTACCTCATGTAGGGGGAATCACACAGTATTTGTCCTTTTGTATCTGGTTTATTTCATGTCAAGTTTCACCCATGTTGTGGCATGTGTCAGCATGTCCTTCCTTCTTAAGGCTAAAAAAATTCTACTGTATGTATATGTCACTTCTTTTTATTCATTTATTTATTGATAGACTTTTGGGTTTTTTCATCCCCTTACTTTTAGCTAACCTGAATATTTTTACTTAATGTGAGTTTCATATTAACAACTTATAATGAGGTCTTGTTTCTGTTTTTTTTTAAACCACTTTGACAATCTTTGCCTTATAATTGGTATACTTAAATGATTCATACTTAAATGATTATTAATATATTGAATTAATATCTATAAAGTTGTGACTTTTCTATTCAGTACAATTTGCTCTTTATTTCTTGTTTCCTCCTTTTTTCCTGCTTCCTCTGAACTTAATTGAGTATTTGATATAATTCTGTTTTATCTCCTCCCTAGCATAAGAGTTCTACATCTTAAAAAAAAAAATTAGTGGTTTTTCCATAGTTTATAATGTACACTTAAAACAAATTTAAGCTTATTTTATTTTTTTAAAGATTTTTTTTATTTATGTATTTGACAGAGAGAGGTCACAAGTAGGCAGAGAGGCAGGCAGAGAGAGAGGAAGGGAAGCAGTCTCCCTGCTGAGCAGAGAGCCCGATGAGGGACTCGATCCCAGGACCCTGAGATCATGACCTGAGTCGAAGGCAGCGGCTTAACCCACTGACCCACCCAGGCGCCCCTAAGCTTATTTTAAAATAACACTATATCATTTCATATGTAATGTGGTACCTTATAACAGAGTGTTCCTCCTTCTCACCCCTCATGATGTTATCATAATTACTATTATTGTTTTAAACAAAGTTATCTACATAATTTTTTTAGTAAAAAAAAAGTATGTAGTTGAATTCCTACAACTTATCAGCTTTGTGATATAACGCATATCTCAATTTTTAGAGACTGGTCACCATAAGGTTAGTGAACCATATCCCATTCTGAATTGAAACCATGCCATTTTTCACTAAAAATAAAAATGACTGATAAAATAATTTGCTTGCCAATGTTATTTTTTCAGACAACTGGGCTGGTTGATTTTCCACAACTGTCCAGAGTGACCATTGCAGATCGATGGTCAAGGTCTATTGATCCAATTTCTTCAATCCATTTCAGACATTATGTTGACTGGAATAAATGAACCATGTCTGGATAGTTTAGCAGTTATGACAAGCATATCAAATTGATCATTCAGCAATAAATAAATCCTTTGCTATGTTAGCAGTTCCCAGCTTAGAAATAGGTGTGGCTCCAAAAGTTTATTCTAAACTAGTTGTTTGAAACTCAGAATGTATAACCAAGAAAATATTAACTTAAAGGGGGTTTAAAACATGAATTTAATTCCTAACCAGGCTACTACACACAAACTTGGTTAACCTATGTCTTGTGGTCCTAGTACTAGAAAATACATATATAATTTGAGTTGCAATCTGACAATTGAAGATTGCACACAATCTTCCATGTATCAGTTACAATAATACTAGCTGCTATCTAAAATTGATATTTCTAACTGGCCCTTCTCCAAGCAGTGATTTAGAGTTCTAAGTTTCTTCCCTCTTACACTCTTCAATTTTCAACACTTGACTTCCAAGGTCATTAAGTTATTCTGCCTAAACATGGCAGTGGGGAAAGTGCATGATAATGATCCAAATTGAGGAAAGAGGACAGAAAGAAACTACGCAAAATGATTGGCAGTCAACTCTAGTGGCAAGCTAGGAGAAGCAGCTAAAGAGAAAACAAACAACCAGACATCTTATTTTTAATATTCTTTTATCTGCCAGCAGCATTCAACTCTTGATCTCTCTATGCTTCTTGAAATATCTTCTCCATCTCTATCACACAAGGTTTTCTTCTACTTTGACTTCATTTTGCCTTCCTGTGTTGTTACTTTTCAAGGTTACGTTCTAGGTCCTCATCACTGTTTATTCTTTATTGTTCATTAGGAGATGACATCTGCATCTTCAGATATATGCAATTATTATAGCTTGAGCTATATGCAACTGATTCACAAATTTATGTCTCCAGGCCAGAACTTCCCTTTGTATAGACAATATTCATATAGCTTCCTACTTAGCATCTCCTCTTAGAGGTCAAACCCCTTTAAGCTCGACGTTCCCCTAGAAACCTTCCTCTCCCTCACTCTCTTCCTTGTATCATATCACCAAGTCCAGTGGATTCTAAGGACCAGAACCTTGCTTCTTAAAGTGTGGTCTGAGGACCAGAATCACTTTTGTGTGAGTCTTGTTAGAATAAAAGAATTCTAGGCCTGCTGCCGACCTACCGAATCAGAATCTACATTTGGCAAGATTTCCAGATGATTTTTATGTACATTAAAGTATGAGAAACCCTGTAGTAAAAGACTAAAATCTATCCATCTCTCTTCATCCCTAATCCCAGTCCCTTAACTACCATTTTCTCTCCCTGATTACTGCACTAATTTCCTAAATCAAATACCTTCATATACTCTTGGTCCCTTTGAATTAATATTCTATCCAGAAGCCAAAATGTTTATTCCCAAACACAAGTAAAATCACATAACACCCTGTTTAAAATGCTATATCTTAAGACAAAGACCAAAATCCCCAACTGGCTTACTAGAACTTTCAAAGTCTGTATCCTGGAGACTACTCTGTCTTCATTTCACATCACCCAAGGGTCTCATGTTTCTTTCCATCACAGGACTTTTGCACATGATTCTCTCTATGATCCCTTGTTTCCTTTCACTACAGTTCACTCAAACTTCTCTTCAGGTCTCTGTTCAGAATTCCCCGACAATCCAGGTTAGGTCATGTTCCTTTGTTACACATTCTTACCTATGCTTTCTCCATAGTTATTTCTCCCTCAACCCCATTCCAAGGCACAAGGTTGGTTTCTTCTGAAGGTCTCTCCCCTTAGCTTATAGATGGCCATTTTCTCCACATGTTTCTACATTGTCTTTCCTCTGTGTATGTCCGTGGCCTAATCTCTTTTATAAGGACATCAGTCATATTAGATTAGGACCACCTCAATGATCTCATTTAATTTTAATTACCTCTTTAAAGACCTTATCTCCAAACATAGTCACATTCTCACATATTGTAGTTTAGGACTTCAAAATATGAATTGGGGTGGGGACACAATTTAGCACATAATAGTGCTTCACTGGAAAAATATTATCCAGTGAAAATATGTAATCTAAATATATAATTTTTTAAAAGATTTTATTTATTTATTTGTCAGAAAGAGTGAGCACAGGCAGAGTGGCAGGCAGAGAGAGAGGAGGAAGCAGGCTCCCCGCCGAGCAAGGAGCCCAATGCGGGACTCGATCCCAGGACGCTGGGATCGTGACCTGAGCCGAAGGCAGCCGCTTAACCAACTGAGCCACCCAGGCATCCCTAAATATATAATTTAAAAGTTTCCTGTAGCTACATTTAAAAAAAGAGAAAAAAGTCAAACAAAATTACTTCGAATAATATAATTTGTTTAACATAATATATCCAGAATAGTATTTAAATGTTTACTCAATATAAGCAAATATAAAGAATTAATGAGACATTTTACTTTTCTTTTTTTTTGGCTAAGTCTTTGAAATCTGGTGTGTATTTTATACTTATAGCACATTTGAATCCAGGCACTACATTTTCATCATAAATAATTGATTAATATTTGGGATTAATAAAATTTACAGTTGAAGAAGTAGATTTACATAGCTATGTAGATATACACTTTTAGATATGAATATTTAGATTTTTAGATATAAATTAATTTGCATTAAATAATATTAAGAATTTACTTCTGCATTTCATGGTCAATACCCATATATGTTAATAGCTATCCAATGGGACAGCACAGATCTAGAAGCTACAAGTCACATCACATAAAACAGTAATGTTCTGAATGTCTCAACCTCTCTCAATGACCACATGCTGTAATATTAACTATGCTTTTTATGGTAAAGCCCCATGAACAAGAAATCCACCCTCCTTGGTAAATCAAATGGATTAAAAAAATTATTTAATACTCTCCAACTGTTTCTGATTTGAAGTAGTCAAACTACCTTTTTACATCCTAATTAACTTTTCCAGCCCTTCCCAGGAGGTTTATTAAGGACCATCTCCGGGGACTTCTTGGGCTGGGCTGTGAGCCAAAGACTTCCAAATGCTTGCTGCCTGCCCCTCACCATCCCCCACTGGGTGCTAATGAGGATTGGCACAGCTGGAGATCTCATATCCTCACAGCAGGAGGCCGAGGCCTCTTCTCTTCCCAGTCCCCCAATACCATTCAAGAAGAATCTTAGGAAGGATATATTTGTCACAGGTCAGAAAATGACCCAGGGTCCCAGGCTTTTGGGTGAGGGCGGTGGGTGAAGTTCTCAGATTCACTTGATTGTGTTTTTGCTTTCTGAGGCTGTGTCTAAATCCCCAGGAAGGCATTTCTGGGGTATGAAGACTACTTTCCTGATTTTCCCTATAGTCAGTGATCTAAGACAGGAGATCATTGGAAATCACACCATGGAGAGAGGGACAATGTTATAGATAGTTATAGACACTATTTCCTCTCCAAGCTGTCCTAACACCCTTGGAAAGAAACTCCCAAATCAGAAGTTTTTGTTTCGATGACTGAGGTTTCTTCTCTCTATAGACAAGGCTTCCAAATTTGCTCAGATTATGGCTTTCAAAAATCAGGGAAGCCAAAAATGTGAAATTCAGGCTTAGACGTTTCTGGCCAACAAAGCCAGCAAAAAAATGATATCATTACATTAAATTTCTCCCCATCCCACCCCACCCCACCCCCGCCGCCAGTATTTACCCACTACCTACTTTCTGCTAGACCCTGCACTGCGTTAGGTGTTGTGGAAGCATAGAATGATGAACCGGAGATAGTTCCTACACTCAAGGATTAGGTTTTTGCCTAATGTCAATGTCAGCATCTAATGTATATTTGTCATGTGCTCAAGAATTTTGTGGAATTCCACCTTGTATTGTTTTCATTTACTCCAAAGATATTTAGCAAATATTATGTACATATTGTTGTTTACTAAACCTTTATGTTGAAAAAAAAATGAATGAACAAATGAATGATATGAATGTGGAATTAAAAAGGGTGTTGTGCACCTAGGGTGATAGCATGAACCATACTCTTTTCTTGGGATAGTAGAAAAAAAGCAATGGATGGATAACTATGGAATCTAGAGGTTTCATCCTCTCTACTTCTTATTTTATGTGACTTTGGATGTACTTTTAATATCTTTGAACTCAAATTTCTCCATCTGTAAAATGGGGCTTGTATTTGTGGCTTAATACGACAATTACGTGTGTGAGGAGCAAATGTGAAAGCGCTTTGTAAACTCTAAAGCTCTGTACAAAGTTAAGAGATTATTATGTGTGCTAATACATCCCTTCATTGGTGTGGCTAATTGAATATCAACTCTGCTAAAGGAAATTAAAATTAAACAGGCTGTATTGGACAATCCAGTGTAGAAACTCAGCATGGCAGGCGTTTGCATTAAGTCAAACATAGGGAGAGGAGACCCTGCTGGAGAAAAGCAGTTAGATTTTGCTGCTAATTAGTACTTTTCCTTCAGGAGGTGGAATCTTCTTTCTCTTTTACAGATCAAATTACTCATGTACCCCTATAAAAAGCATGTCAAAGTCAAAAGTGCAAGCAATCCCAGTGCAATTTGCAGTGGGAATGGCTGCAGTGAGCCGTTAGCACACCATTAATTCTCAATTAAGTGCCAATTTGCACATTGCTGGGCAACAATTGCAAATTCTTTGTTTCTCCCCTTAAAGATGTCATTTGAATCCAAGAGAGCCAAAATCTAATGACGGAGGATAAATAAAGACAACTAGAGATAAAATCAGATTGTGCCAAATATCAGGAAGGGATCTCCCACATTACCAACTTCTGAGTCTTTTCCTGTCAGCAGGCAGTCTAATAAGACACGGGGCGGGGGGTGGGGGGGGTGTAAGGTAGATATCTATCATAATCCAGATTGGCAAGAGGAAAACTCATTTCTAAGCTAGGGGTTTGCAGTGGAGAAATTCTCTGTTCAACCTGAAGCAAGAAATCGGGACGCTCTATTGCAGAGGAGAACACATTCTTTTCTGACGCCGAGCAATCTTCTGTATAAATCCCAGTGCATCAGCTGTGCCATAGTCCAGTGTTGGAGCCTGTCTAAAGTCAGTCAAATTATTTGCTTTTTGCTGCAAAGCTCCCAGGAGCAGAAACATCCCCCATTTATATTGCCAATAGGATCTGTGTTTCTGCACACATTCAGGAAAGCTGAACATGATGGGTCCCCAAATTAGCGTAACTCATCCTTACCCCAAATACATTAGACCTGAGGCTTTGTCTTAATTTTTCATTTGTTTGTAGTTTATGTAATAAATATCAAATCTCTGGTTTGGACATAGAAGGGAAGGGTAGAAAAGAAATACAAGTCTGCTTTCCAATAACTTAAACAATTTCAATGGACAGAAAATACACAGCGGCATGATGCACTTGGGTCCCTGGCAATGTGACATATAGCTCAGTTGGGTGTTGGGTGGTGCCTATAAGATGTGCAGGAGCAGAAGCAGTCAGCTAGTGCTAAGCCTCATGTAAACAACCCTGAAACGAAGGGAAGAAGTCATGCGGAATTTTCTGATGGCTTAGTGCCTGACTCCCTCATACTATCTCCTGTAACTTCATCTACTTTCCTGGGCACTCATCCTTGATTTGGTTTTGTCAGCTATGGATTTGGGAACTCTCGGCTTCTTCTCTTGTCGTATTCTAGTGAACTTCTGATATGGGACATTTGTTTTCTAGATTGAATACCCTTCCGATATTGCTGACCAATTCTCTTCCTTCTCACTTGAATTCCTGATTTGATCTTCTATGGCGCTGGACGCCACATTCTGGAAATACTTTTGTTCCCTAAAAACAGGGTCGTTAGTAGTAGCAGGCAGGACCAGGTATTAGCACAAGGTGGCTAAGCTCCCCTCAAAGTCATTTGGGACACTTTAAGGTAGCCCTTGTGTTTTTTTCAGGGTGAAAATAGGAATAGTATCTACTTTGTTCCAGTTATTCTGGGACCACATTGCTTCCCCCCCACATTTTATTGGGAAGTCATACAAAGAATACCATGATTCCTTTGCAGTCCCAACCAGCAGGATATTTGTACACCAAGCACACTACTCTTCCTCTTCAGACAGGTCTAACCTGCCTCCAGGGAAAAACAATTAAAAAAAAAATACATATATACATATACAGTGAAAGGACTCAGATACAATGGAAAATTTTTGCTCAGCTATTTATCTTAGTTTTGCTGAAGATATGGGGTCTGGACAAGTCAGGAAGCATATGTAAAAGATAAAGCCACATATCCAGGTTGCTGGGGGATGGGGGTGTGTGGAGAGGGTGGTTGGGTGATGGACATTGGGGAGGGCATGTGCTATGATGAGTGCTGTGAAGTGTGTAAGCCTGATGAATCACAGACCTGTACCCCTGGGGCTAATAATACATTATATGTTAATAAAAATAATTAAAAAAAAACATATCCAGTTTTTCCATAATACCAGATAATTGATTAAAACGAAGTCACCTGCTTAGGTCAATGGGTTCTACTTGTGATGTGTGTTTTTGTGAAGTGTGTGATGTGTCCTGTGTGGTCATGAAGGGACTGCCTGCTAAAGTGACAGAATCAGCATGTGACCCGCTGGTATGATCTGATAGGCCTGGGGAAAGGCCCTTTGCCTAAAATTATCTCTTGTGATGGCCTCCTGAATTCACCTGTATTAGTGAGTTATTCTCGCTTTAAGGCTTTATCGCACCTTACACCTTTCAATTTTCACAACCACCATAAGAAGTAGGTATTGTTAAAATTCTGATTTCGTGGATGGAAAATTAAGCATCAGAAATATTTAGTAACTAGCGAATGTCAGGGCCTCCACATATCCTCATGTTCTTTGATGTCAAATCTCATGTTACTTGTCTTGCTCCATTTTCCTGTTTTGATGGAGTACCATTTAGCATAGCATTTGGAATGATGCTATAATAGTGATTAAGTAACATTTAGACTTTCTTGCACTCAACTTTCATAGATTAATGCTATCTCTAAAGTGCCAAGATAAAGGGTAAAGCTGGAGAGAAAAAGGTGAAGCTTGAGGATAAGGCAGACGAGATACACAGAGGGAGACTTATTCTCAGTCTAGGGCTTGCTAAAAAAGTCATGGAGAGAAAAGGAAAGAGAGGTTAACACTTTAAGAAGCATGAGTAGAATGGGTACCATTTCTCCATCATCAAACCTCCTCTCTTATTGTTAGGCCAATACGTCCTCGTTTGAGGTTCAGAAAATGTGGTTGCCATATGTGTGTTTGATAATGACCATGCCAAGGCACTGCCAGGATCAAAAGTGCTCTGGGAAGTTTCACGAGCAGTGGCCATGGTTTGGGTGAACTGTGCATCAATCTTGCCCAGTTTCCTTGAAGCCAAATAGTCTTTACAAAAATGCTGGTTGTTGTCAGAAGAGTTAAATTATTAGAAATAAGAATTATCTGCATCTCTAGAAATTCAAAGGCCTGGGGTGCTTGCTAATTAGAAGCTTACAAGTTATGAGCTTGGGCAGGGCTTAGAGCAAGTTACTTCTTAAATCCATGCAGGCCTAGAGGGATGATAAGGAACCCAGTCTGAACTGTGGCTGCCTCTGGTTATTTTGGTTCATCAAGAAGGGTGGGCTCTTCCCATAGAGGCATATCTGTGGCTATGTCTGATGGAGGAGATGAAAATTAAACAAAAGCATTTGCTTACCTCTCAGCCCTGAAACTCTCAAGTTGTTGCACCCAGGTGGAAACCCGAGGCCGGACTAAGGAGTCCAGATGTCAGACTACCTGGCTCATTACACTTATGACCCACTTCTGGCCACTGGAGGGCATTTCCAGCAGGGACTGACAACTGTGCACACTACCAACTTCTTCCTAATTACTCACTGCTTTCTTCTGCCATTTTTTTTTAAGTTCATCTCATACGTTCTTTTTTTCCTTTGTGCTCTCCGCCCCTTCCCAACCCAGGGTCTTTTTTCTATCGGAGGCCTCCACCAGCACAGTTTCTGCTGTGACAGCAACTCACATCACTCACTACCCTGGTGCCGCCTCATCTTTGCTCTCTGGGGTTGATAAATATGTAGTTCTAGCATGAAAGAGACTGGATGTAATCACTGGAGGCTTCTAGAGTGGAAACATCAGCTCTCTTTGCACACACTGCCTAACTGAGAACAGCTTGAGAAAATAAGTTCTTTGAAAAGAAGGGAGGGGAAGGCAGTTAGCAAAATGGGAGGAATAAAGAGAAATGTGGAAGATCTATTTTATGGAAAGTGGGACAAGTCCACCAGCATTCATGGTTTCAAAAAAACCCTCCTAGAACAGAGAAACGTTTTCCATGCTAAGTACATGAGTTGAGGAATAGAGGCATCCTAAAAACTGGTTCTGGAGAGGTTTATTTTCTCTGTATTTATGGTGGGAAAGGGGCTTTATAAAGCTGAGAGCATTAAGAGCATTATCTGGGGGCTTTTACAGTCTATTTAGGAGACTAATCCTTATTTTTCAGACAGACATAGTGTTTAATCATAGTCTTACTTAATTATAATCGAATCTTGTCTTTTAACAAAAATCTAAGAAAGAATGTATTTTTAGGAACAAAACACCCCAACATTCTATTAGCAAGCTATCCTAATAGTACATGTATTCAAATGTGTTAAGACTCAGTTTTCCATAAAATATGCTATTATTCAGATTTTCTATAATTTATCCCTTATTGGAGTTGGTCTGACTCAGTGATCTTTCATTTTGCCAGAAACTGAGTAGTAGCTCACATATTATGGTCAAAATTAGCTAATCCCTTGAGGGCTACAGGGTCAAAGCTGGTATAGTGTCTGATCCAAAGGATTTTTGATATTCAGGCTCACTGTCTTCTTACAAGGGGATTTCTGAGTAGTGATTTGATATCCATGAGTTTTCTGCTCCTGAATATTGTCCCCTTATCTACACATCCTCTCATTCCCTCACCATCACTACTAAGCCGAACTTCGTCATAAAGCACCCACACATTCCTAGGGCAGAATGCTCTGAGATCACCTGGCCCTAGTCTTTTGCAACACTGGTCAACCAGTAAGCTTATCAGAAAATTAGTTGAACAAAGTCCACAAATAAGAGATTTTTAAAAATATTTTATCTGTTTGGGGCGCCTGGGTGGCTCAGCGGGTTAAAGCCGCTGCCTTCGGCTCGGGTCATGATCCCAGGGTCGTGGGATCGAGCCCCGCATCGGGCTCTCTGCTCTGCAGACAGCCTGCTTCCTCCTCTCTCTCTCTGCCTCTCTGCCTACTTGTGATCTATCAAATAAATAAAATCTTTAAAAAAAAAATTTTATCTGTTTGTCAGAGAAAGAGAGAGAGAAAGCACAATCAGGGGTTAGTGGCAGGCAGAGGGAGAACCAGGCTCCCCGCTGAGCAAGGAGCCCCATGTGGGACTCAGTCCCAGGACTTTGGTGAGCCAAAGGCCAATGCTTAATTGACTGAGTCACCCAGGTGTCCCCACAAATAAGAGACTGAAAAAAAATTCAATAAATAAGTAAATCTTTTGAGAAGAGAATTTAAAACTTAGAATTCTGCTACACTGCTTGATTTTCCATCAGCTTCCATGTCCTTTCCTCTTCAATCCCCTAATGAAGTACTGATCAAAGATTTTCGCACTTCCACGTCTTGTTGCAAGTTGGCACTTTTTCAGTTCCCTTTTTCTGCTGAAAGCTTTCATGCTTTGTAATCCTTTTTATTCCAAAGACCTCTGCCTTTTCGGTGGAAGGACATTTGGCCACGAATCCCTGGGAGGCTGAGATTCATAGCCAGCAGGAAGAAGTGACCACTGCTCACACTCATGCATCAGTAGGCATATTGGTGCTTATTCTTGCAAAGAAGATGAAGATTCCTAATGTTTTTGCAGTGGGATCTCCTAGACCCAGAAGGCAGAGTTCTAATGTATTGGCAAAACAAGGGAGCCTACTTTTTCTTTCAAACAGGAGTTATGGGATTGTGAGTTCTCCATCATTGGAGATACCCACTAAGAAGCTATATGCTCCCTTCTCAGGGCTTTTTAGTACACTTTCATGGAACACCTCTAAATCCATCGATGACTCTGAGATGTTGAGTTCTTTTGTAAGGTATGGTACCAAGTGTTCTTGGAACCTTCTTAGGACTCTTCAGTTCTCACTCCAAACATTATTATTATTATTTTATTTGCTAGTTCCAATTCTCTCAAACTCAATTCAGTGAGTGTTTTTTTTTTTTTTAAGATTTTATTTATTTATTTGACAGAGAGAGAGATCACAAGTAGGCAGAGAGGCAGGCGGAGGTGGGGGGAGCAGGCTCCCTGCTGAGCAGAGAACCCGATTCGGGACTTGATCCCAGGACCCTGAGATCATGACCCGAGCCGAAGGCAGAGGCTTAACCCTCTGAGCCACTCAGGCATCCCTCAGTGAGTGTTTTTGAGCATCTACTTGGTACTGGGTGCTATCCTGGCATCTGTAATTATTTTCATAAGTACTTTTTTTTTTGGTGGTGGTGAGGTTAATGGTAAATAGGATTTAATAAATATGGTGACAAACCTTGACTCAAAAGCTAAAAAGGTTAAACATGACCCAACTGACAGTCAAGACAAATTAGAAATTCTTAAATAACAGGATGCTATTCTTAACACTGATTATGGTGAGAGTTGTTTCCTATAAAGAGTTTTAGAGTCAGACAGACATCTTGATGAATCTAGGTCTGCAACTAGTACTGTGGTTTCAGTCAAGTTAATTCATGTTTTTTGTTTGTTTGTTTGTTTAAGTAGGCTCTATGCCCAGCATGGAGCCCAAGGCTGGGCTCAAACTCACGGCCCTAAGATCAAGACCTGAGCTGAGATCAAGAGTCGGATGCTTCACTGACAGAGCCACCCTGTTACCCTAAGTTACTTCATGTCCTTAAAACTCAATACCCCCATCTATAAAAGCAAGACAGTACCATTATCAAAATATAAAGGTTAAATAACAAATTCATATCACCTAGTGCCCAGATTATATAAAGTTCTGGATATATACATTAATTATCTTCCTTCACTCATGGTAGCCCAATTGGAAGTTGGAAAAAGGAAGGCTTTTTCCCATCCTCGTTGGAGCATTTATAGTCTTTGTTACTGACTTTGGTGGTCTCTAGTTGAGTGAACACAGAGTGAGAAGACCCTCAAATATCCAAGACTTATTGGGATGAGAAGGAGAAGCATGCAATCACTGTACCTGCTAAGGCTGTTACTGGCATAGTTGTCAATGCCACAGCCCTTCAGCCTGTCTCAGCTCCCACCTCCACCAGCACAATGCGAGGGCCAAAGCTAGATGTTCTGATCCCAGGGCAGAAGATAATTTTTGAAGACAGAGCTGGATCGAGTGCTGCCCTAGGCCACCTTTCTACAAATCCGAAGCACCAAGTACCAATCCTGGGTCTCCCGGGGCATAGTGACTTCCCAGAAAGTGAGAGGTAGATGGCTCTACCCGGGACTCTGCTTGCCTCTCTAGGTTCAGCCTTCCTGCACCCTCAGTCAGTCTTTCCATCTGTAGTCTATATAATGTGCTCTACCCAAAATTCTTGCACTAGATTTTCAATGATGGCTTTTATTCCTTTTATCATTTTATAAGTCAATGCCTTTTTTTTTAATGCTTCTGTCCTGGAACAACAAATACAAAACACTCGTGGGTTTGATATTATTAGCTTGGGTAACACCCCATTATAGAACTAAAGTTTCGGAATGAAAGAAGTGATTTAAACTACAAATACAATTAGAGGTACCTGAGAAAGTACATAAAATGGTGTCTAATATGTATTAGGGTTTAATAAATATTAGCTGTAACTTCCTATAAACCAGCCACTGTGTAAATATTCTATAAATATACTTTCATATTACCCTCAGACCAATCCTCTAAGTTACGCATTGTCAAACCTATTTTACAGATGAGGAAACAGGAATGAGGAATAAAATGACATGCTCAAAATCACAAGGCCAGGAAGTTACAGAGTCAGAATTTGAACCACGAAAGTCTGGTCTCACAGGTGGCTAGCTCCCTCAATCAAATTTATAAGACACACAAAATTGCAAGTCTCATACGGCATATTCAGTAAGAACCACACGATGAATTACTGATGCATGTGTACACTTCTTCCCTTATCTGCCAGGAGAACCACTGCCAGGTGTGAATGTCTCTTGTCTGGTGGGTGAAGTGTGATCTTCTTGCATGTGATGCATTCCCAGGTGCTTTGAGACTGGTGAGCTGCGTGACTTTTCAGTAGATGAGGCCTGACCCCTAACTGTTCTTGGTGGTATGTCTCAGCTCAGCTTCTGGAGGGAGAGTGACTAAAGAGGAAAGGCTATGGCCTGGGGTTGCTCACATAAAGTATGAAACCCTAGGGTCACCTTGCCTGAGGTGGGAGCCTTAGCCCTGTGTTCTAACCAAAGTTCTAATCACCGAGTCCAAGGTATTTCCTTGCACTTTCCCAGTGCTCTCTATCAAGTGTTAGACTATATTTTGGTTCTCATCTCAGAGGGCCTGGAATTGTCTTTGCAGAGATCCTTGGATACTGAGAGCATTTCAAGAGAGGGTAGCAATGGAAACCCTGTAGCTTTGCAGTGTAAGTGCTGAGCATAGATTGTTGTTCAGAATATCCACACTTATTCTATTGAAAATTAAGAATCATAATCATGTGCTGGAATCTTTTTTTTTTTTTTCCAACCAAAATATTGACAGGTGGTGAGCGGGTGGAGCCACGCGGCGCTTGTCAGTGATGTGTCTGAGTAGTAGGCGGAAGAGGGGTGAAGATATGAGTGAGCGATAGTGGCACAGCCGCTCCTTTCCTGTTGTTGTTGAGTGACACTTGGATATATCACTAAACATATAAAAATAGAAGCTCTGTGTCAGCCTTCTTGTACGGGGTGCTGTGCTGCAACGTTTAAATCTGGATGTCAGTATGCCACTATCGTTATTTATAGAGGGGACCCGTATTAACATTTTGAGAGCGACAGAGGAGGAGGGAGAAAGAGAAAAGCACATGTTGGAGGGAAGGCGCTCTGAGTATCGCCTTGCATTAGTTGAACATTTAACTTTATCCCATTTGAATTGTTATTCCTATCTGTTTAGGAATGTACGTCTGGCAGGGCACTTTCACACACGTCACCATATTGGTGTCTCATAGAGACTCTGTGGTACCAAGGAGCGTTTCTCTCCCTACAGAAGCTCAGGGAGACCAAGTGACACCATCCCCTCCTGCTATATTGTTCGGTTGATTGATGGTAGAAAGGGATCTCAATTTTTCATTTTCTTTACGGTATTAATGTCTCCCATACAACAGATGAGTAAATTGAGCCACAGAGCGCTTAACTAAAGAAAAAAACTAAAACATGATATAAGCCTGGTGCATGGAAGAAGAGGAATTCTTCTGGGGACAGAGACATAGCAGTGGAAAAAAAAACCATAAAAATCCTTGCGTTTGTGAAGCCAATATCTCAGGGGTTGTACTAGATGACTTTTATGATTCTATAACCCCATCGCGTAATTTAAGGTACAAAGCTAGCTCATCCCATTTTAATCATCATTTGGAAATAATAAAGAGCCTAAAAAGTCACCAAATGATGAGACACTTGGTACTTTAAAATATTTGCTAACTGAATATTCAGAAATGTTTAATTTTCTCTCAGATTTTGACTATTGTGCACGTTCTGTAGTGATATGATGCTATATTTCATGTTCCATTCAAGTCAACACTATACCGTGGGACATTATTATATACGCTCAGTGAAACTGAATGGGACCTACAGGATCGCTCTGGACCAGCAGGGAAATATCTCAATAGAGCTCTGCTAACATGGCTCACACTGAACTAAAGGCTAAGGCAGTCACCTCCAAACTTCTCTGCACCTCAGAATCACCTGAGGAGCTTAAAAAAAATACTTATTTCTGCGTCTTATCCCCATGATTGTGATACACATAATCCAGCATGTGACCAGAATGTTTAAAACGTGATTCTGATATGGTGACAACTTTAGGAATCACTCAACTAAGGTATGGCTAAGGGGATAATAACAGACAGTTGCTTGCCTCCCCAACAGCTACTCCTAGTCACTTTCTTCCTTACAGACAGAACCTCTGTTTTGAATGACCATGTGTATAAAAAGGCAAGGACTCCCCAAGTTCAAGGAGGTGAATCATAATTGTTCTAAGCCAACCATGATAATTGCATTCTCTCTGGCAATGATTAGTTTGGGAGTAGTTATAGACCCTAGTTCTAGCCGATGGGATAAGAAAAATATATATGGGGGGTGGTTATGGGGAGAGTTTATTTGCTATTAACAAAAGAGGCCTCTGAGAGGAAACAGTCCCTTTCTCCTCTACCTCTGGACATAACAATGTTGATGAGATGCCATAGCCTTTTGGGAGGACCAAAGTGATACCCCAACAATATAGCAAATGAAAGATGAAAAAAACCTGAGTCTTGCTGACAGTCATTGCACTACCAAGTTAATAAACTCCAATAACAACATATCTCCAGACTTTGTGTTATTTCTCATTGGTGTTACCATGGCTGGTGTTTCTGAAATTTATAGCCAAAAGCATCCTAACTGATACACAAACTCTTAATTTCAGAGATTCATAAGGAATAATGTATACATTCTCTTAGGACAAAATAATGACAGTTTCTGAATTTGTCTGTTGTCCCTGAAGAGAGATCTTTAAACATTCTGAGGAAAAGTTATGACAGTTTTCTTACATAGCCACAATCCAAAGATTCAAGATTTATTTTAAACTTCCTTTTTCTAATTAATCTGTTTCAAAATTATCACATAAAATGTACTTAAATTTTCCTTGAACCTCTCTATGTTTTTTATGTGCCATTTAAATTTTTTTTAAGGTTGTATTTATTTATTTGACAGACAGAGATGAGAGGCAGGCAGAGAGAGAGAGGAGGAAGCAGGCTCCCTGCTGAGCAGGGAGCCCGATATAGGGCTCGATCCCAGGACCCTGGAATCACAACCTGAGCTGAAGGCAGAAGCTTTAACCCACCGAGCCACCCAGGCGCCCCCATTTAAATTATTAATGAGATTATCAGAGACAGGAGAACTATAATAAAATTCACTTACATATTAATTAGATTATCACTGACACAATGATGTCATAATATGGAACTTCTCAGGAAGAGCGGGAGGATAGTTTTGGTGCCAGGTTGCAGGATGGAGTCACTGAAGAGCAGGTGACAAGTTGTCTATTACTCTGTGTCCTAACAACCAGATAGAAGAGTCAAAGAGAACGGTAAATGGAGGCGGATTAGGACTCAGTCAATAGTTAAGGACGATAGTCAGGGAAGCCCCTGTGATTTCAAATCCTGCTTTTTCCCATAAGGATTCTGTGATGCAGTTTCCTGTTCCCACACAGGATATTTTTATGAAGATGTTAATAATCATAAATAACATTTGTTGGGCATGCACCATGTCCCATCCATCATGACAAGCTTTCCACATGCATCATCTCAAATGGTCCTCACCATCGACCTATGAGGACCCTGGAGCTTGGGGAGTTTAAGTGCCTTGTGAATGGGCACATTAACTGAATAGAAGTGATGAGATGGAAGCCAAGCCTGTGCTGTTAGCAAAAGAACAATATTGTCCTGTATCCACTGTGGAAAGTTATGGAAAGAACACAAATTTGTAGTCTAGCTCGACCATTGACTGCATTGGGCCTTCTTCATCAGGGCCCTGTGAAGACCGAATTATGTTCTTTGTAAGCTGGAAGCCCTGTCCAGATATAACAGATTATTCCAATACCTTGAACTTCGAGATTTGTTCAATGAACACTGCTAGAATCACTATTATGCGCCAGATACTCTGCCAGGTGCTGGGAGTACCTCATATACAAGGGAGAGAAATCTTTCTCCGTCCTTCCTGGACCCTGGCAGTCAGGGAGAGGCTACATTGCCCTTTCCAGACAGGTCTGGGCTGCCCCAGCTCTGGCTGTGTGTCGCTGAGCCATGCTAGTAAAAGCCTGTCGAGACTTGATGCCAACAGCTCCCCAGCTGCCTCATGTTAATGTAATCAGCAAGAAGCCTGCACACCTGACGGTAGTTCAGAATATGAGGTGAATGATTAAAGTTTAAAAGGTCGTATACCATTGTAATACTGAAAAGAAACTTTATGATTCATCATTCCTGATGTAATGTCATCTGTTTAATAAAGCTGTATTTCATTCACAGTTCATTTTTAATGGGCCTATTTAAGTAATGGCATTGGGGTTGGGTTTTTTCCCTTCCTTTTCAAGCTAAGAGTGGTTTGTATGGCGTATACTTGGAAAAAACCACAGTAGCTCAGGACTTGGATATTTACAATATCGTTCAGCCTTCCGCTGACTGTTATTTATGCCAAACTGCTATAGTTGGACTGAAGTACCACGCAAAGGCAAACAAGCAGCTGGATATGCTAATACACAAATAAACCATGTCTCCCTTAATTGTATGGATGGGGATTTATATCACTGGCAAGTATTGTTATCTATAAACTACTTTGATGAGCAGTGGTCAGAGGGCATGACGCCCAGGGTGACATTTCATTCAAGCAAGGAAGTGGAATCCATTGGACCTGCTTGTCTTAGATCAGGGGTTCTCCACTGGAGATGGTCCTGCCTCCCCAGGGGACATTTGACAATGCTTCTGAGCTGTCACAACTGGAGCGGATGAAAAGGGTGTTTCTACTGGAATCTGGTGAGTAAAAGCTAGAGATGCTTCCAAACACTCCACAAAACATGGGACACCTCACCACTCTCCCCACAAGAGACAATTATTTGGCTCACAATGTCAATAATAGTGAGGTTGAGGAAACTTGTCTTTAATGCTTGAATGCGGGGTGGAAGGTTGAGGGTTGGAAGGAATCAGATCCTGCAGTATACGGCTGATGTCTCTTACTGGAAATGTAAGGAAAAAACCTTGGGGGAAAATGGTATATGAGTTTTGAACTCTTAGGGTAAGGGGATTCTAAGGTTGGAAGAAAACAGTTTTCGTGACCTCTGATGGTAGGGAGGGTGGCTCTGATCTCACTTACCTGGACCTAATTTTTGTTGTTATCACTCCCTGCTTCCTATCTGAATGTTTTGAAGCAGTTTCTCTTCCTCTGTGAACCTGCATCTTCCTCAGGGAGGGATTCTTTCTGTGAAGACAGGATGTTAGTGTGGGAGTGGCTGTAATCCAGAATTTACAAAAATGTTGAAGGCGGAAACATTGCAAAAGGTTATCTAGTCCAGACCTTATATTTGGAACTCAAAAAAAAAAAAAAAAAAAAAAAAGGTTTTGAAGGTAACCAACTAATTGTGGTATATACAGTTTAACATTGTTTATTTTGCTATCTTTGCTCTGAATGTGAGAACAATAGGTTCTCACTAACAGGTCAGCCTACTTTCTAAATACAGCATGTAAATTAACATCTTTCACTCTAATCCTTCTTTTGGGTTTCTTTATCCAGCCCTCAACTTGCCCACACCAAGATCCGTTTTCAAGTATAGTGCCACTAAAACAAAATTGCCCTTTGCGATTTTTCACTAATTTTTTCAACAAATTTTTAACTTTGGGCTTTTTATTGCTAGAGGCGATTTTATTTCTGGTCTGTGGCTTTCTTATTTTCTCTTTGCATTCTTAAATGTTTCTCTTCCTGAACATGATAATTGTTCCCTAAAGTTGGTAACCATGGCATGACCTTCAATTCATGAGGACTTTTTAGGGTCTTGAGAGGGATCAGCTAGGAAGAAGGGTGATGTGTGCCCTCCTGTGACTTACTGAGTTTGCAGAACCTGAACTCTTGATTTTGGCCCCTTCAAACGTCCCTTTTCCCAAGCTTCCCCAATGGCTATTTGACAGGCCAAAATCCTAGAAGGCATTTGTAATTCCCTTTCTTCTCTTACTTTCCACATCCATAAATCCTATTGGATCTATTTTCAAAAGAAATCCATAGACTAACCACAAGCCAACCAATTTTTATCATCTCTACTGTGTCGAGCCAAGTCTAAACACCATTATCTCTCGTTTGGAACATTGCAGTAACCTCCCAGCTGGTCTTCTTCCTTCTACTTGCATCCTTGCAAGTTGACTCAACCAGAGTCATCTTTCTTTTTTTTTTTTAAAGATTTTACTTATTTGTTTGACAGATCACAGGTAGGCAGAGAGGCAGGCAGAGAGAGAGAGAGGGGGAAGCAGGCTCCTCGCCGAGCAGAGAGCCAGATGTGGGACTCCATCCCAGGACCCTGAGATCATAACCTGAGCTGAAGGCAGTGGCTTAACCCACTGAGCCACCCAGGTGCCCCCAGAGTCATCTTTTTAAGATGTTAGTACCTCACTTAAAATGTCTCCTTTCAATAAAAACAAAATACAAATCCTTGCCCAAACCTATAAGACAGTATTTACTTTACCCTGTCTGCCTCTCTGAACTTAGCTCCCAGGATTTTTCTTTTTGGTCTACCTACTTTGCTTTCTGTTCCCCCAATGTCAAGTGTATTCTCATTCCAGGAACACTGCACTTTCTGTTTCTTCTAAGTGGAACATCCTTCTACTACTCAAATGCTATGTCGTTTGAAGGCCTTCCCTCAACTTCTGTCTAAAGTGATTCTGTTCCACACTTTTCCGTTGTTCTGTATCACATTACCTCACTTTGCCTCTTGGTGCCTGTGGTCTCCTGACAAATGTGAGTAAGTATGTGTGTGTGTGTGAGAGAGAGAGAGAGAGAAGTGTATGTGTGTGAGAGAGATGTGTGTGTGAGAGGTGTGTGTATGTGTGTGAGACAAGTGTATGTGTGTGTGTGAGAGAGGGAGAGAGAAGTGTGTATGTGTGTGTGAGAGCGGTGTGTGTTTGTGTGAGAGAGAGAGAAGTGTCTATGTGAGTGAGGTGTGTGTATGTGTGTGTGTGTGTGAGAGAGAGATATGTTCATGTGGAGAGAGAGGGAGAGGGAGAGAACTCGGAGGCCATGAGCCCAGGATCTGTGCCTGCTTGTTTGTGCTGTAACCTCGGTACTTATAATGGTGACGAGCACATGGCAGGTATCCAGTAAATCCTTTTTGAATGAATGAATGAATAAGTACATGAATGAATAAAGGAATCAGTGACCCTCTTATTCTTTAGCTGCCAACCTACCATGTTCTAGTTCCTCAGCTTCAACACCGGGAGAGGGAAGCGCTGCCATCAAAGTTTTATATTCAATAGTAGTAACTTTAACTTCCAATTTAAGATTTTCGGTGTTGAGTTCTTTCCTGGGACTCTGAAATTTGGAAGAACTGCTTCAGTGATAAGCCTTTGGCCTATTTATATATTTACATGGATTGTCATTTGGCTTTCCCTTATTTCTTTTTCTTATTTTCTTGAACTTCCTTGAGATTTTATTATAGATTTGAGTTCCACCCATATATTTGCTTTCATTTCATGACCGTAGTGCCATCAATTCAAGGTCAATTATGACATTACTTGTTAAACTCGGAGGTGCCTCATCCTCACTCGACTCCTAGCCTTGCCATTTATCATCACTCTTTCTTCGGTCTACGTGGAAACATTCAAGCCCATTTGAATTGGCAAAGGCTGATATAAAATAGCTTTGCCACTCTCATTTTGTGAGAGATCCTGTCGCAAGTGTTTTGCTAAAAGGCAGAGCTCTAAGATCTCTTGCCTCTCTTTCATCTGCTAATTTGAAATTTACATTGTAAAACGCTATGAAATTTATCCGGTAGGATTTGTTCTTTAAATGCCCTTGTTGCTTAATCTTCATGAAATCCTTATTAGGATGCTGAATGAGCCTTAAACAGGGATTTTTTTTTTTTAAGGCACAAAAAGAGGATTCGTGACAAGAGCATGTCTAATGAAAAGATTGACAGGTGTCTGGGAAAGTGGACATTCAGGCTGTGGAGGACCCCCGTGATCCACTGAAGTTCACCTCCAATTGTTGACCTCAGTTAAAGTCCATACGAAGACAGGCAGATTTAGAAGGGTCTCCTGATATTGATTAGGGAGGCAGCAAAAATAATAGAAATATCTCAGAGTCAGTCATTTTTCTTACTTGGAGCTCCTAAGTATTTACATGGGTTGCCTTTTCCGTCCTTACAATATGTCTGTCTCTTCCGGTGTGAGGCAAGAGATAGGCTATTGGATCAAGATTCAGACTTTATTCTAGTCCCGGCTCTGCTACCAGTTAATTGTGTGGTTTTAGATTAGGGGTCAGCACACTTCTTTTGTCAAGGACCAGAAAGTAAATGTTTAGGTTTTGAGGTTCATATGATATCTGTTCCAACTACTCTGTTTTGCTCCTCTAAGAAGAAAGCAACCAGAGACAACACGTAAATGAATGAGTATGGCTCTTTTCCAAGAAAACCTTCTTTAGGAAAAGGATCTTTAAGGCCAGATATAACCCATGAGCCATATTTTGCCAACTCCTACTGCAGGTGATCCATTCACTTCTTTGGGCTTCGTTTTCTTTGCTTATCAAATATGAATGTTAAGCTAAAAAGTGTTCAGGTTACAAGGTTATTTGATTCTACATCTATCAAGAATTGTTCCAGTGTTTGAGAATGCAACATGCTGTTAAGTGCAATTAACATTGTCTGGTGTTTCTCCTCTTGGTTCAAACCCAACCATGAATACATCTTGAGCAAGACACCTTTTTTGAAGTCCACAGTGGTCTGTGGTCCCCAGATGAGAGTGCCGCAAGTTTTAAGAAGCCAAACATGCTACCTCACCAGAAGATGAAGACTTTTGGGAATTCTCAAGGATTAAGGCAAAAGGAAAATACAGGAAAAGTTCCAGTACCTTTTTTCTCACCCAACATCTCTTCCGTACTTGATCCTGCCTGACCCCCTACCACCAGTGGGCCAAGCTTCATCATTCTCCAGTCAAACTGATCACCTTGAGCCAAGTCTCCCCATGCTTAAAGAAGAAATTCTTCAGAGACTTCTCTAAAGGCATTATGAGTACAAAGCCATCACTCAAACTTTTCCCTTTGTGAAGATGGTGGGAGAGTATGGCAGGAGATTTTGTCACCTGTCATTCACTTGGAACATAAATATCTCTGAAAACCAAAAGCCCATAATGAGTTCAAACCTCTAAAAATGATACATTTGTTATTCTTCTCTAATATGTTGTTTTAGTTAAGTGGCCACCTGGGGAACAGTCCTACTGGGGACACTTTGAGAAAATGTATTTATTACAGTCAAAACCATGTGAAGCAACCAAATGCTACTTCCATTCAAATTATGTTACAGTTTTCAGTTTTCCAGACTCCTTCAGCTAGAAAAAAATGTCTATGAAACCTTTCCATGAGTGAAAGAAGTTATAACCTCTAGAGTAAGCCTGTGTTTTGATCATATAGGACTTTAGTGGAGAGGTAGCAGGTTAAGGGAGGTACCGGAATATATAATATAAATTGCCATTACTTAAGCATTTACCATGTGCTAGATGCATTGCACACACCCTCATTTAATCTTATGCTGATGAAGTGGTTGTTAGTTTTCCATTTTACAGATTGGGAAACTGAGCTTTGGTGATTATTCAATGTCACAAAGATTTTAAATGGTAGTGCAAGTTTTTAATTCCAAATCTGTTTAAACCCAATGCTGCTTAAACAATTGCGTAGGCTGTTAATGTTTCCAAAATGATGTTAAGAGGACTAATCAGATTTGTAAGAATCTGGTTTTCCAATGGATGCCTATTACTTGATGGATGGCATTTTTGGTGGAAAGGGTGAGAGCAACAAATGTCATCAGTTTAGTTAGTATAGATGGTGACTTTAATCTTCTCATAAACAGTATTCTAGATGGACTCACTGCACAAGTATTTGGACAGCAATTAAAAAATTTTTGAATGCCATTAAAATATTAAACGGAATGAGTTAAGTGAGCAATCTCCAGTATCCACTAATGAGTAAACTTGTGAAAATTAGGGAGCTGGTCCACATTGACCTGCTACTATGGGATAGAACCAGGATTGGATCCAAGTCCTTTGATTTGAAATCCAGTATTCTTTTTACTGAACCCTAAAATACCTACTGCTAACATAAGGGATGGGGGAGAAGAGTGTTAGGAAAGAAGAGAAACCAGGATGGAGCAATGCAAGTTTGCAAAGTCAGAAGAGAACACAACCAAGAACAGAAGAACAACCTTGCCCTGAGAGGCAGAAAGCCAAACCGTCATTCTGATTCGCTTTCACCTATGAATTGGTTCTATGAATTGGACCTCTCTATGCCTAGGTTCTTTACTTAGTTTTAGTTCAGTTATATCTTCAGTAAATTTTAAGAGTTGGATTAAGGACTGCAGACTGGTTCCTGACAAACCAAATTAGGTCACAAATGAGTTTTATTTAGACCACACATTGTTTTACTTTTTCCTTTTTTTGATCTTTTTTTTTTTGAGATATAATAGACATGTAACATTTTGTAAGTTTTAGGAGTATAACATGATTTGATACACATGTATACTGTGAAGTGATTACCATAATAGAATTAGTTAACACCTTCATCACCTCACATAACTACCTTTATTTTGGGGGGTGATGAGAACATTTAAGATCTATTCCCTTAGTGATTTTGAAGTGTATAATACAGTATTGTTAACTATGGTTACTGTCCTGTACATTCGATTCCCAGAATTTATTTATCTTGTAACTGGAAGTTTGTACCCTTTGACTCATATTTCCCCATTTTCCCCACCCCTCAACCCAGTGACCACTGTTCTGCTCTTTGTTTGTAGGAATTTGGTCTTTTCGGATTTCATATATAAGCGAGATCATACAGTATTTGTCTTTGACTTATTTCACTTAACATAATGCCCTCAAGGTCCATCCATGTTGTCACAAATGGCAAGATTTCCTTCTTTCTTGTGGCTAAATGATATTCCATTCACACACACACACACGCGCGCTCACTTATACACAACACATCTTCTTTATCCATTCATCTACAGATAGATGCTTTATTTTTTCCATATCTCGGTTATTGTGAATTGAATAATGTTGCAATAAACACAGGAGTGCAGATATTTCCTTGAGATCATGATTTCATTTCCTTTGAATATACACTCAGAAGTAGGATTGCTGGATCTTATGGTAGTTCTGTTTATAATTTTTTGAGGAAACTCAAGCATAGCAAAAGAAAAAAAATCCTCAAATGAAAAGGCAATATGCAGAATGGGAGGAAATATTTGCAAACCATCCATATAATAAGGAGCTAACATCCAAAATGTAGAAAAAACTCATGTAACTCAGTAACAAAAGAAAAAAATCTGATTAAAAAAATGAGGACCTGAGTAGATATCTTTCCAAAGAATATATACAGATGGCCAACAGGTACATGAAAACATGCTCACCACCATTAATCACCTGGGAAATGCAAATCAAAACCCACAATAAGATGATCATCTCATGCCTGTTAGAATGGGATCATCAAAAAGACAAGAGGTAACAGGTGCTGGCAGGGGTGTGGAGGATAAGGAACTCTTGGAGCAATGTTTTACCTTCTAGAAAGATGGGTGAGTTTAGATGTGGAACGTACACTCCAGCCTTTATCCTTCTCACTTGTCTTAAACCCACTGGCCACTTCACACATGTATATTATCTCCCTGGCCACTAGTGATCCTTTCACAGTGATCTTGGCTTTCCAAACAGCTATTATGGTCTAGCATGCTCTAATTTACCTGGTTAGTGAGAAAAGGTCTTGGGGCTATCTTCTAAGAATAAGCTACTTGGAAATTGGTCTCACAAGAAGAATGTCCTCATTATGAAACAGGGAAAATCCACTCTGCACACACAAAAATGTAGTCAGGTATTCACCTACTGGTGGCAATTTCCAAGGCTCCCAAGGAAGCAACAGCTAGGGTGATGAGGAGCCGAATGGAATTATCCCAAATGAACTTTGACCAAGATTAAAGGCTACCACCTGCACAAGTTAGGGTAACTGGTTGCAGCTTTCCTCTGATAAATGAGCCTCCCCAAAACTCAGCAATCTGAGCCCATGCTGGGCAGATTGGATGGAACATTTTCCTTTGAGCAGCACTACTTGGCAAATATCCTCTTGAGAGAAGTTTCATCTTCATGAGTCAGGTCTGCTAACTTTGAGGCAGTGGGCGATTTTAATTTTCATTAGCTTTCTGTCACTGCCCCCAAATCTGGTATCCTTCCAAATTCTTGGGTCAGAGGGCTATCTATTGGATCTGTCATATCTTCCTTCTTATGTTGTGTGGCTTTGAGATGCATCATCTCGTTCAATACTCCTAGCTAGCTAATGAGGTAGGCAGGGAACAGATTTCATCTCCAGTGTGAAAGGGAATAAATTGGGACTCTGACAGTTTCAGAGCCAAGACTCAATCCAGGTTCCCAAACTCCCCGTCCATGATGTTTCCATTGTACTTTGGCACAGGTAAGTAGTGTTGTTCCAAGGTTCATGGCAACAAGACAAGCTGTATGTACGGGAAGGCAAGGCAACTGGGATAATCCAAGCAAATAAACACAGTTCAGTTGGTTACTGGGATGAGTAAACACTGCTCATGACCTGCTTCTTTTCTCTCCTTTGCCCTGGGTGAGTGAACTGTGCTCTTAATTACCCAACCATTAGTGCCAGAGACCTGGAGATCATCATCCACTTTATTTCTGGTCCTGCATCTTGGTGGTCGCTGAGTTCTGGGGCATGCCCTCCCTCTTACATTTTAATGCTGTTGCCTCCTCTCCACTCCAGACCCTTGTACTTCTTCCAAAGGCCACTGAGAGAGTCTCTCAGTGAGCCTGTGTGGCTCTTGGCTTATATCTCCTCTGCAAATGTTTCATCCATGACTTCTCTCTTGATCCTTTCCGCTCCTCCCCAGTACCCTAGTAGAGCAGACCCCTTCTTAATTCCCTCATGGAATCCTAAACATCCAGACATCTGTAATATTTTAATATACATGTTATTTTTTACATCTGTCTCCCCTCAAGACTATAAGCAACTTGCGAAAAGGAACCCTAACTTGTTCCCCATTGTATCCTCATTGACTGACTCTAGACCTGGTGACGGTAGATGCTCAGACAACATCTGATAAATAAACAAGCCAATATTTAACACCCCCCCCTCAATATTTCAGACATTTTGAGAGATGCAAAGGATAAAGTCACTGCCTCTGTGGAGTTTACAGTCTACTGCTGACATTTAAGTTGATAACCATGATAAAGTTTGATAAGTGCTTCACCAGTAGTGTGGTGAGCATTCTGGGGGAACACGGGGTCAGAGGCTGGAGCCTTTCTCTCTTCCGACCCTTTGTCCAGATGGAAGAAACCTGAAGGACCTCCTTGGCCATCCCTTGGCTGCCTTTTGTCTCGCCACTTCCCTGCTTTATCAAGCATGATCTGAGACATATCTCTAACAAGTTAAGCAGAAGCATTTCTCTGGAATGCTGGCATCTACTTTGCTGAAACCCATTAATTCTAAGCTTTAACACTCTTGGTCAGAAATAGCTCAGAACCTTATGGGGAAGTAAGAAAAGCAGACTGTCTGGCCGCAGTCACGGGACAGATATTAATATCTCCCTTCGTGGATAGCCCTCTGTCTCTAATCCTTTCTCCCACAGCTTGCACCCCACCCCCACCACCAAACTAATGTTTTCCAAGAATCTATGACAAGAAATTTGAAAGTAAATCAAAATCTGAACAGAGGGTCAACAAAAAAGGATAAAACTGCCACTTATATGTGTCTAAGGTAGTAAAAGGGGCAGCTTGTTATATTATTTACAGTCTCCATAAAGATGAGGCCCTTCTTGCTCACACAAAGCCCTGAGAGTATTAATTGCCAGCAAGGTCTGTCCCCCTCTTAGATTTTCTACTGCAGGAGGGGAAGGCAGGGAGAGGGTTAACGCTCTCTTTCCTTTCACTTTCTCCCTCACTCTGTTTTTGTTTTGTTTTGTATTTTCTCCCTAAGAGAGCTTTTGGGGCAAGAGGAAAGGTTTGTTAAACATCCAGATTTCTCTGCATTATGTCCAGGTGGCATGACGTGTGAATAGATGAAAGATTAAAATCACCGAGGAAATCAGTCTGTCTGAGCCCAGATCACGACGCCTTCCAGTGACCCAGAGACCCAAATGCTATCTGTCAACTTGTCCTTCCAGCGACTTTTCACCCCATGCTCTGTGGCTGCTACTCCAGGAAAAAAAGGAAAAAAAAAAAGAAATCAGGATTTGGAAGGGAGAGAGAGGGAAGGAAAGAGGAAGCTGGGATAAAATACTGCCTTATTACTAAGGACTCTGCAATGTAGGTCAACTATGGGGCGCGGGAGCCTTTTAACAATCCAAATACTTTTTCCAGACCCTCATTCGCTCTGTTCTCTTTCTACTGAAACTCTCCACTCCCTCAGGAAATGTCACACTGAGTCTCAGAACCTGGTCCTTTAACAGCAACTGGGTCCTAGAAAGGCCACAGAATTAGACTTTCTTAATTTTCAAAAAATTTTCCATAAAAAACCTGTTTTGCCTTGGCTTAGATCCTTGATGAATTAGATGACATACCAAGCTCCTTTTGGTTCCTAGGCATGGCCAGAGTCAGGTGCTGATTTGGGGGTGGGAGTGGGGTTGGGTGGGATGTAAGGAAGGGTGGAAACACTTTTGCAGAGTGGGCAGCTCACATTGGGAGCATCACTGGGCTCACCAGGAGCCTTGGGGCTGGCCACAGAGCCACAGGTCCCAAACAACACAAAGATTGGGCTTCCCAGTCCTCGAAAGCACTGGATTGAACCATATGAAGTTATAGTTGTCTTTTTCAGGTCAAAAAGAGTCAAATATTGGCAGTTCCCTGTGGTTCAAATTAACTCTGTATCTAAATGGCACCTTAGAGCAATACCAAATATCCTCTTCTTTCGAGGCAATAGTTTTGTGCCCTGTGTTACGAGTGTCCCCAACAAGTGTCTGTCCACCGAGGGTGTACAGCACTGAGGGGCCCAGTTCTACATTAAAATACAAAAGGAAACCAAAGCCATTTAACACATCCTTTTTCACAGACCTCCGATTTTTTTCTGAAAGACTTTGACAAGAGGTACTTAAAAAACATAGCATTTTAAGTAGGGATTGTATGAAAATTCACGGCTTTCAGATGCTGGGGAGTTTGCATAGAAGTAATTGCATGTTCTTTTGCTTGATTCCTTTTTCTGTCCCCGATGTCATCCAGGACCCCACAATACATCTACTTGTCATGTCCCCTTCGGCTCCTCTTAACTGTGACATTTTCTCAGGCTTCTCCTGTTTTTGATGACCTTGACAGTTTTGAGGAGGAGTGTTGGTCTGGCACTCTGTAGACTCTACATACCATTCTGTATATTTTACATTTACATAATGTAAGAGACATTTCTTTAAGTCATCGCTTGCTTTTTTCAGAAGCGTTATTTTCAATGATGGCGTGCTATAACTCTGATAACTGTGACATTTAGATTTCTTTTTCTCCTCAAGAAAAGAAAATAGGTTTCTGGCCGTGGTTCTTTGATGCTGACCGGAGATTAACATGGAGGGGACAGCATTCACCAGTGAAATATATGCGCCGAGTCAGTGTATACTGGTGCGGATAATTTTGACAGTGTTTGACTTCTGTCCCAGTTTAGAGTGTAAGTGTAGGCATACGTGGACACAGAACAAGACACAATATGTGGTGAACACACACACACACACACACACACACACACGCAGCTGGCTCTTCCACCACCTTGCAGAAGCATCGTCTGTGTGCTTCTCATTGTCCCATGCACCCATTCTGAACTTGCTCATTATGGGACCTTGGTAAAATAACCTTACCTTTCTGGGTCTCAGTTTTCTCTTCGGTACCATGAGAACCAGAGCATCTACATGACAATGTTCTGGCAGGGATTAAATGTGACAACAAATGTGAGATTCGTAGAACAGTGCCCTGTGATGTGCCCTCAGACAATGCCGCCCGTCATGACTGCTACCACTACCAGAGAAAGTCTAATCTCACTCTGGCACAAAAATCTCAACCACGAGGTCCTACGGTCTCTCTAGGCCTTGTATTTTCTTGGTCATGACTTTGCTTCTGCATTTCCTCTGTCTGAAATGTCTATTTTCTTTTTCTTTTCTTTTTTTTAAAGATTTTATTTATTTGACAGATAGATCACAAGTAGACAGAGAGGCAGGCAGAGAGAGGGGGAAGCAGGCTCCCTGCGGAGCAGAGAGCCCGATGCGGGGCTCGATTCCAGGACCCTGAGATCATGACCTGAGCCGAAGGCCGAGGCTTTAACCCACTGAGCCATCCAGGTGCCCCACAAATGTCTATTTTCTACTGGTCCCCTTTCTCAATGCCTCAACCATTCTTTGATGAACGATTGAAATATGCTTTTTCTGTAATTTTCTCTAGAAAGAGCTAATAACTCTTTCTGCTTAGCTTTTTCTTCAAGGTAAGGATTACTATCGAGATGTTATGGATGAAAAAACTGAGGATCAAGGTAGATAACAGATTCTCCCATGGTTGTTTAGCTTAAAATAGCTAACAAAGGTGAGATTCAAACGCAGGTGCTTCTGGTACTTTGTGCTTTTCCTCTCCATCACCCACCTTCCACTTTGGGATCATTCACAAAGAGCTGCCCTGGAAAGAACAGCCTTTAATAGCTTTGGAAACCGGCTTCAATTCTAGTCACTGGGCCAGCTGTTTCAATTTATTTGGGGAGAGTGGGGCCAGGTTTGAACAGGCCCTGCTTCCTTGTCTACAAAATGAAAATGATAGCCATTTTCCCGATGTCTTTCTGCTCTGATATTCTGTGATACTGTTTTATACCTGGATATAGTGATGGAGATTACTTAGATCTGCTTGGGCTTTGGGCTGACCCTTTTTCTTTGTCATTTCTTGGTTCTATTCTCTTATTCTCAATCTTAAATAAGGAGCTTAATAGAAATATCTCTGAGGAGTTGAAAAGACACTTCCAGAGCCAGGTCCTGTCAATAATGTCTCCAATTCCATTAGAACCACTTCCCTACCCTGTTGCTCTGATACTTAAAAAAACCCTCTGTTCTCAAAAACAGATACAGGCTTGTAGATCATTCCAAGACCACTTCACACCTTTGTTGGTGCTTCTGTGACCAATGCATAGGCCTTCTTTGTTCTTCCAAATGAATTCACACATTTGCCGTCCTGATCACATAACAGGAAATCTGTATCTTGTCAACCCCATACCTGCATTCTCAATGCAGCTCCCTCCCAGGACCCATGATAATATTAATTACAGCCTCTGCTTAAAATGAGGCTCCTGTCTGAAGGTCTCTGTGCAAAATCAGGGTTTCTTTTTTTAAGAAGGAAGAGCTGCTTCCAGATGAGTCTCAGAGAAAGGAATGACTAAGTATCCTTTCCGTAGGTGGTCTGGCCAGACAACGATGGGGTACACAGGAATTACAGACACAGATGCCATTCTGCATGGAGGGGAAGATACAAAAAAATCCAACATTTTCTGAAATGACATCCCAGACCATTCCGACCACAAGTAACTACCTTGTTCTCTAGGTATTAAGAACAAGCTTGGCCACTCCTCTTGTCCTTTTTCATCTTAACTTAGAGTGGATGAGATTTGAACAAAGGAATCTTTAAATCAAGTCACTTCTCTGTCCCTCCTTCACCCTTTCTCTCAACCTCTGAATCTGAATCTTGGTTTTTTTCTCATGTTTAAAAGAAAGATAATGAGGGGGACGCCTGGGTGGCTCAGTTGGTTAAGCGGCTGCCTTCGGCTCAGGTCATGATCCCAGCGTCCTGGGATGGAGTCCCACATCGGGCTCCTTGCTCGGCAGGGAGCCTGCTCCTCCCTCTGCCTCTGCCTGTGCTTGCTCTCTCTCTCTCTCTAACAAATAAAAAAAAAAAAAAAGAAAGATAATGAGGGCACCTGGGTGGCGCAGTTGGTTAAGTGTCTGCCTTTGGTTCAGGCCAGGATCCTGGGGTCCTTAGAACAAGTCCCACATCCAGCTTCTTGCTCAGCCTGCTTTTCCCTCACCCTCTGCTGTTCCCCCTGCTTGTACTCTCTCTCTCTCTCTCTGTGCCAAAAAAATAAATAAAATCTTTTAAAAAATAAAATAAAATAAAACAAAGACAGTAAAAATGCAAGGTTTTGGGCTTTTTGTGAACATAGTGTTAAATCAGTGCTTATTGTCTTAAATATTTTAAGGTTCAGTGAGGTCATTAACTATATGTCATGTATTATTGTTCCTTCATGTCCAAGTGCAATGTCTTCTTCAATGAAAAAGTGGCCTAACTATAGCTATTATTCCAAATGATTTCTAATATTCTCATTTTTAACCTGAACCAGTTGGTGCACTGAACACCATTGGACTACCCAGCCTTGTCTATAGTCCGAGACAAACCTCAGTAGAATATGAGAGAACTAACAGTTTATTCCCACCCTATTTCTTTCTCATCACCTTCTCCTCCTATTTGGTGTTTTCTCTTCCAGTTCTGTATTTCTTCCTGGTCTCCCCAGGGAAGTCCAATGAGATATTATCTGCCCGAAACCTCATGTACCTTCCTATGGGATCAGAAGGTTTTACGTACCAAAGCAGAAGGCATGTTAGGAAGCTAAAGGTGGCAAGATACTTCACATAAAAGGGTTAATGGACAATAGTCAGGAAAAAAAATGTGTTCTCTTTAAATGCAAGAAAACAAATTACTGAAGTATTTCCACCAAAGGGTAATCAGCCATCTTTGCTTTCACATAGATTAGCTCATTTAATTCTCATAAAAATCTATGAGAAGCTTCCAGGTCCATAGGATAATGGCAACAGCCTAAATTGGAATCCCTCCATGCAGCCTCAAAAACAAAAACACAGATGAACAAGAGAGCAAATAAAATTGCCCATATCTTGCCTTGCAACATAACATAAAGACAATGAACTTTAAAAACTTTAATTTACAACTAATTGGGAAAATCAGTGGGGAAAGCAGAGCAGAAAGGAGTAGAAGGCTGGGAAAATCAGGGAGTATCATTTAAGGCTCCCAGGCAGAGTAGTCTAAGCAAGGAAAAAGAGACTCTGGCCATTATATAAAAGCATTAGTATGAGGTAACAACTTGGTCATGAATACAAGCCTTCCTAAATAATAAGACAAACACAGAATGACACAATTTAATAGAAGGAAAGAGAGAGACAGAAGAGATCACATAGTGCAAGTCGCTTTAGAGGGAAATGATATAATGAGCACGTAAAATAATTGTATAACTGAAATAAAATATATCAATTATATAGTAAATGTACACAAGCTGAATTTGTGTCTTAAAAACATATTTTCGGGGCGCCTGGGTGGCTCAGCGGGTTAAAGCCACTGCCTTCGGCTCGGGTCATGATCCCAGGGTCCTGAGATCGAGCCCCCTGGACAGCCTGCTTCCTCCTCTCTCTCTCTGCCTCTCTGCCTACTTGTGATCTCTGTCTATCAAATAAATAAATAAAATCTTAAAAAAAAAACATATTTTCAAGTTGGCTTCAACACAAAACCGACCCTGTTCCATATACACATGATACAACTAAAACAAGGTGGTGCAGAAAGCCTACAGATAAAGAATTGAGCCAAGTGTACCAAGCAAATGCAAAGAAAGTGAGAGCTGGGCCTTGATTTTGCTACCTGTTAAGACAGAATTCAGGACAAAAGGAGGTAAGACAAAGAAGAAAATGTTATGAAGGCAAAGGCCACAATTCACAGTAAAAATGAGATAGGATTTTGCACATCAGCCACCTTCCTAAAACAGAAACCAAAGGAAATGCAGAGACAGAAGCGAACTTTAAGAGACTTTGGCATGTCATACTCAGACTGAGAAAGGCCAAGTGAATAAAAAATAAGTAAGGATAAAAAAAAAGAAAAAAAAAAGGAAGGATAAAAGGGACAAAACAGCATAATAAATAAGATGGATCTATTTGCACCCTGATAATAGAGAATAAATCTTACATCTGAATGCACATTGGATATTTGTGAAATTCACCAATGCATCACATATTGAATTACAATAAAAAGTTCAATAAATTACACAGAGTAGTCATCATACAAAAAAAATCTCTGATTATTATGCAAAATCCCAGATTCAAATGAAGGAGTGCATATTAATACCACATTATAAAAAATAATCATTAAAATATTATGTGTATCTTTATACAATTAAAGAAGTGACCAGGGGAAATTGTATAGTCTTAGAGAGACATGTCAATAAAAGTGAACAAGGAAAACGTGAATTAAACAAGTCAGGAGCAAGAAAGAAGAAATAAGAATAAAAACAGAAATTAATGAAGTAGAGGGGCGCCTAGATGGCACAGTCAATTAAGCGTCTGCCTTCGGCTAAGGTTGTGATCCTGGGGTTTGGGATCAGCCCAGTATCAGGCTCCCTGCTCCGTGGGGAGTCTGCCTCTCCCCCTTCCTTTGCCCTTCCCCCTAACTCCTGCTCAGGTTCTCTCTCTTGCTCTTGCTCTCACTCTTTCTCAAATAAATAAATAATATCTTTTTAAAAAAAGATATTTATTATTTACTCTGTCTGTATAATAAATATCTGTGATATTTATTATTCACTCTGTCTGTGAAATAAATAAATAATATCTTTTTTTAAAAAAAGGGTCCTGGGATCATGACCTGAGCCGAAGGCAGAGGCTTTAACCCACTGAGCCACCCAGGTGCCCCAAATAATATCTTTTTTAAAAAAGAAATTAATGAAGTAGAAAAGAGGGAAATAGCCATATCAGTAAGTAAACATTTGATTATAAAAAAATAAGCAATCACTAGCTAATATAATTAAGAAAGGTAACACTGTTTATGGGAAGGGCATGGCAGAGAAAAAGAAAACCCCACAAATACACAAGATAAAAAATGACAAAGGGAAAAAGCCCATTGAGACAGAGGAGAGTTAAATAATGCAAAAGTGGATAATTTTCTGGGAAAACATACTTTGCCAAAATTGACTATAGTGAAGCAAACAGACCAATTTTTATAGAAGGCATGTTATCAAAGAGTTACTTCTCACTCTCCACGTCTCAGAAAAACAGCAGGTCGAGATGATTTCACAGGGGAATTCTACGGAAATGTCAATGTCCAAGCCATCCTATTTGTACGAAAGCATAGAAAAAGAAGGAAATCGTCCAGATTCTTCTGACAAAAAGAATAGATCATTAGTAACAAAACTTGATTAAAAAAATACTTTCCTCAAGCCCACCAACAAATATTGCTTGTAAATATTAACACAATGGTCCAAAATAAATAGCAACACAGTGCCCAATAGCACATGAAGAAAACAATGTATCAGGACAAAATAGACCTTCTACCAGAAATACAAGATACATTAATATTGAGTAGTTCATTAACATATTTCACCTTATTATTAGTTTTAGTGAAAAAAGTCATATGTTCTTTTATATACATGTTGGGAAAACATTTGCAAAATTTAACTCACATTTCCAATAAAAATACAATTTTTAACAATTAACTCACATTTCCAATAAAAATGATAAAAATAACCAATGAATGTTTTCTCAACATAAAAAAAAAAAAGATATACACCTTACTCAAAAACTGGGATCTATTTAACAGGAAAAGACTGAACTCCTTTTCTCTGAAGTCTGGCGTCAGGCTAGGATGGCCATTTCATTATCATTTACTATAGAACTGGAGCTTTTAGGTTATATATTCAGACAAAAGGGGAAAATCAGAAGGATAAGGATTCGAAAGGATTAGTTAAAATACCTGTATCTACAGATGGTAAGATATGGCTCTGTATCCTGAAAACCCATGACAATTCATAGAAGGGTAGCATAGATGATTTCAAAATTAACAGAATTGTAAAATATTGCATTACCATATAAAAAGCAAGTCTTTTTTGTTTGTTTTGTTTTGTTTAAAGTAAGCTCCATGCCCAACGTGGGGTTTGAACTCACAACTCCAAGACCAAGAGTCTCATGCTCCACCAACAGAGCCAGCTAGGCACCCCAAAACCAATTGTCTTGATACATCACAATAACAGAATGAAGGACAGAAACCAAATGACCATTTTAATTGATGCAGAAGGAGCGCTTGGCAACATTCAACATCACTTCATGACAAAAATAATCAACACACTAGGAATAGAAGGAAGCCACCTCAACATAATAAAAGCCAAATGTGAAAGGCTTACAGCTAACATTATACTTAATAATGAAAGACTGAAAGCTTTTCCTCTCACATCAGAAATAAGACAAGGATGCTCACTCTTACCACTTCCATTCAACACATGATTACAGGTTCTAGTCAGAGTAATTACTCAAGAAAAAGAAATAAAAGCCATCCAAATTGTTGAGGAAGATATAAAATTATCTCTGTTTGCAGATGGCATGACTTTATCTGTAGAAACCTCGGAGATCGCACACACACACACACACACACACACACCCCTGCCAGAGCTAATAAGCTCAACAGAGTTGTAGAACATAATATCATCACACATAAATCAGTTGCATTTCTATACACCAAGAATGAATAGTCATGAGAGGAAATTATGAAAGCAATTTCACTTATGATAGCATCAAAAAGAATCAAATACTTGGGAATAAACTTAACCAAGGAAGTGAAAGCCTTCTACACTGAAAGCTATAAAACATGGCTGAAAGAAATTAAAGAAATCACAAATAAATGGAAAGACATGTCATGTTCATAGGCAAGAAGACAATATTGTTAAGATGTTAATACTGCTCAAACAAATCTATTCAATTCAATCTCTAGCAAAACCTCTTGGTATTTTTCTTGTAGAAATAGAAAGACGTCATCCTGAAAATCATGTGGAATCTGAAAGGACCCCAAATAGCCAAAACAATTTTGGGAAAAAAAAGAACAAATTTGGAAGACTTATGCCCCCTGATTTCAAAACATATTACAAAGCTATAGTAACCAAAACAGTGCGGTATTTCATGAGGACAGCTAGTAGACCAATAGAATGCACAGTAGAAGGGGAAAAAATCACCTTTGATAAAGGTGCTTTGCCTACCTAATCAGGGAAGGATACTTCTTTAATAAGTGGTCTTTAGAAAACTAAATATCCACATATAAATTGAAGTCAGACCCTTATTTTACACCATGTAAAAAAATAAATTAAACTCCTAAACATAAGACCCAAAACTAAAACTTTAGAATAAAACAAGGGAAATGTCTCATGATGTTGGATTTGGCAATTATTTCTTGGAAATGACACCAAAAATATAGACAGCAAAACCAAAAATAGACTAAAGGGTCTACATCAAACTTAAAAACTTCTGTTCCTCAAAGGACACAATCAGCAGAGTGAAAAGGCAATCTACAGAGTGGGGTAAAATACTCACAAATCATATCTGTGATAACGGGTTCATATCCAGAATATACAAAGAACTCCTATAACTGAACAGGCAGAGCACTTGAATGTATATATTTTTCTAAAGATGATATACAAAAGGCCAAGAAGCACATGAAAAGCTACTCAGCAGTAGCAATCAGCAGTAAAATACAAATCAACACCACAATGAGATTTTCACTTTACCCCATTAGTATGGCTGTTCTCAAATACACACACACACACACACACACACACACACAGAATAATAAGTGGTGGTGGAGATGTGAAGAAGCTGGAACTCTTGGACACTACTGATGGAATATTGAAATAGTGCTAAAATCACAGAAGTCACCTTTAAGTTTCCTCCCACCCCAGGGCAAATTTGGGAAAATCTAAACATAAAAAAAATAATGATTCTAATTGGCCATAAATGGTTGTAAAATAATACATAGAAATCTGCTATTCTATCACTAATCCTCTCCACTCTATCTAACATCCTCCTCTCCTTTCCATACAAGATCCAGAAAGATTGATGTAAACTTCATCAATTATCTCCTTAAAACTCTTCAATGATTCGATTTCCCATTGCTCTTTTTTTTTTTCCTTTTTTGCCCATTGCTCTTTTTAAAAAGATTGTGTTTATTTATTTATTTGAGAGAGAGAGAGAGAGTGCGGGGAGGGGCAGAGGGGGTGGGAAAGGGAGAGAATCTCAAGCAGACACTGCTGAACCTGAACCCGATGCAGGGCTCAATCTCCTGATTCTGAGACCATCACCTGAGCTGAAGTCAAGAGACAGATGCTCAGCCAACTGAATCACTCAGATCCCCTTTCCCCTTTGCTCTTAAAACCTAAAATTCTTGCTATGATTGCTAAGGCTTTGTGAGACTTGTCTTGTTTAACAACAATGTATCTCCTGGATTCTTTTCCTTGCTCGGTGCATTCTAACCACACTTGCTTCTTTGCTCTTCCTTGAACACAGAGCCCCCTTGCTACTTGGGAATTCTGTGACTCATTCATTTGTTCTGTGACACTTAGACCGATCTTCAATTATCATCTTTCTCTTTCTCTCTCTTTCCTTCCTTTCTTCCTCCCTCCCTCCCTCCTTCCTTCCTTCCTCCCTCCCTCCCTCCCTCCTTTCTTTCTTTCTTTCTTTCTTTCTTTCTTTCTTTCTTTCTTTCTTCTTTCTTTCACATTACCCATCTGTCCTGGAGAACAATAATTCCAAAAGGGCAGGAGAGTTTGATTTATCCAGACCCTAGTCTAGTGACTGGTAAATAACAGGCTCTCAATGAATATATCTGAATAAGTGAATGGTATATAAATGGACAGTAAATAAATGAATGAAATAATTCCTCTGATGACATGGATGGAGCTAGAGAGCAAGATGTTAAGTGAAATAAGTCACTCCGAGAAAGGCAAGTACCACTATTTCACTCACATGTGGAATTCAAGAAACAAAACAAATGAACAAGGGGTAAAAAGAGAGAGAGAGACAAACGGAGAAATAGACTCTTAACTAGGGAGAACAATCTGCTGGTGACCAGAGGGGAGGGGGTAGGAGATGGGGGACCCTTTGATGGGGATTAAGGAGGGCACTTGTGATGAGCTTCTGGTAATGCGTAGAACTGTTGAATCACTCTTACTGTACACCTGAAACCAATGCACTGTATGTCAACTGCATGTTAACTAACTGGAATTTAAATAAAAACTTAAAAAAAGAGAGGAAAGGAATAGTTCTTCTGACTTCCAGTCCCAATCTCTATTCACGACAGTTTCCTGTTTTTCCTTCTTTTTGTTTAGCTCATCTCTGTATGCATGTGGGCTGCATACATTATGCAGTCCATATGCTTACACATTAAAGCCTACCAGGTGGCTATCAATGAAATTATCTTGTATTGTTATTGTTTTCCCTTTGAGAAGGAGAACCTGGAAAGGTCCTTAGAAATCTTACAAATCCGGGACGCCTGAGTGGCTCAGCTGGTTAAGCAGCTGCCTTCGGCTCAGGTCATGATCCCGGCGTCCTGGGATCGGGTCCCACATTGGGCTCCTTGCTCGGCAGGGAGCCTGCTTCTCCCTCTGCCTCTGCCTGCCGCTCTGTCTGCCTGTGCTCGCTCTCATGCTCTCTCTCTCTGACAAATAAATAAATAAAATCTTTAAAAAAAAAAGAAATCTTACAAATCCTTTTGTTTCACAGGTATGGAAAGAGAGGACTGTCCTCTTGAGTGATTTACTCAAGGTCACACAGCTAATTATTGTTAAACCGGAAATTATCACCCAGAGCTACACATTTTCTAGTTCAGTGGCCTTTTTCTTACCTTTCCTTTCCCTATATTGGTTTATCCCTTCACCCTCTACTCCCTAGCTCTCACCGACACACGACTGGGAATAGGAGGAAATGTTATGAGAGGAAAATGAAGGGCTGGTGGTGTCTTACAATCATCAGTGCCCCAGGAGAGAGAGTTTCACTGAGCTAGGAAGCATCACTATGCTCCTTAGCAGCATTTTTGAAATCACTAGTGTGCCCTCCAAGTGAGACTGGCCTCAGATGACATTGTGTCTTAGGAGGCTAGATGCCAAGACATCCCCAGTGTGTGCATTTATGTCGTCTATGGTTCCCTTAGAACCACTTTGCCAACTGTGGAGATGGGAAAATTATTCCCGGAATTCCATGGCAACTATTTCTGAATTTCCCATGTTTGTTCAAATGATAAATGTAAAGCCATCATCTATTTTTAAGTTCTTTGAGCCTTATTGACTCAAAAGAACAGGAAAGCCCTTGTCAGGACAATTCTGTTTTATGAAAAAGTAAGGGTGGGGACTTTTGCTTTTCTTTAAATAGTCTAAAATTTTAAGGTTGTTTTTTACACAAGAACTGCGCAGTTAATTGGAATTGAATGGCCTTGCCTTCCTCGTAAATGAAGCCCATTCCTAAGATTGAGATGATCAATCTTAATCACGGGAAGTCCCTGAGGCAAGGATGTGCGTTGAAGTATAAGTAAAGGGTTAGCAAAAACCATCCCATCCCAGGGGCAGGGGCCCATAAAGGGAACAAGAACTTCTCTTCTGGAGGGATATTTACTGTAGTATTCATAAAGACTCCTGCATCCCATTCTGCAAGGCACCCCTCCCTCTCCGCCTCAGCTCAGCATTTGTGGATCCTGCTAACGAGGATTATCAGTTATCAGGATGTTGGTTATGAGGACACAGAGATGGGTAACGCCCTGCCCCTTCCATTAAGAAATAATGCTATGAAAGTGTAAGCACCCCAGATCATGAGCAATTTGTATGGACCTTTATTCAAGTCATGTGGTGTGGAAAATGAATTGAAAGGACTTCAGAGAACATCAAGCTTTGAAAGATGTTCAGGAGCTATCTTGTCAATTGCTACTCCATGTGTGGTCCCTGGGGTGGCAGCTGGTATCACCTGGAAGCTTGTTAGAAAATGTAGAATACTTGGCTTCCCCCTCTATCTCCTCAACCAGAACCTGTGTAATAAGATCCCCAGGCAATTCCTAGAAACATTCAGCATAAACATTGAAAGTCCTGATCAATCCACTGATACCTTGAATTTGTCCTGTGTTTACAAACAGAAAGGATTGCAATTCTGTGACCAAAGTATATTCCACTGATGACCTGCTCTGGTCTCTCACTCGATGCCACAGCTATTCAGGCAGGCACAGCCTTGCCTGGATTTTAGAACAAAGGATGTATCCTTTGGAGCAATTACTGAGTACTTAGACATTTAGGATGAAAGGAAAAAAGAGGGCAGGAGGGAGGGAGGGAAAAAAAGAAATCTGTTATAATTGACTGCCCACTATTTCATAGATTTTTGTGAAACAAAGGACTTAGTGCCTTCCTGGAGGAGAAGTCAGGCTTGTCATAGATGTCAGGCTTGACCACATGATGCAGTTTGAAGTCAGGTTTGAGACGAGGAGACGTGCTTCAAGCAGGCATTACTGAGTTTTGGCCCATCTTCTTACTCCTTCCTTCTGCTTTGAGCAGAGAAGGGCTCCTCTCTTACCCCAGATTCTGGAATAAAACACATGGAAGAAAACTGTGCTGCCACCAATATGTAATGTGAGTGAGAAATAAACCTTTGTTGTTAAGCAACTAAATTTAGGGTGCTGTTTAACCTAGGGAAAGCTGAATCATGCAATGGTCATCAGTGTCTTCTGGCATCAAAGATTATCTTAACCCTATACAGAAGGCAAACCTGGAAAGGTCCTTAGACATCTAGATGAAGAAATGATGTTCAGTGTAAAATGTTTTCTGCACTATCGACATTAATCATGTAGATAAATTATGAGAAAAACAAAGTGCAAATAATTTTATTTTAAGGTTCCTTATAACTTAATGAAGGCACCATGCTTCCACCTGACCCTGGACATCGAGGTAACAATTAAAATTTAGAATATAGATGCTCCCATGCTGGAGATGTTCCTCAGGTGGTTGAAATATTCTTGATTTTTCAGGCTATTAAGCATATCAGTCATTAAGTGCCTTTTTTCCCCCCCCACCCTGAATTATTATGCTTTTACATTTAATACATTTCCTCTCAGTTAAATATGTCAAGATTACCCTGGAAATAGCTAAAAATTTTCTTTCACTTGGTATAGGAACAATTTCAGAATATTAAGATAAAGTGGCATATTTTTTATGTTGAATAAATCAATTGTAATTTCTTGAATAAAAATGAAATGAGTAGCATCAGCTTTTATATTTGGTAGAAATTTCTAAGGTTAACCTTATACACAAATTGATGCTTAGTAGGGTTGCAAATTCCAGTGCTGTCAGAGACAATTGGCTCATATTTTTATGCACTTTTACTGAATTAACAGATTGGAACATAATAAATATTTGGGTATTTTCAGCAACCCTTCATAGAGCTAGGAGACTATTTATTAGCCTCTGTACCCAGAGGTGAACTCAGAGAAGGAGAGCTCAGAGACTCCTAGTGTCCATGGCATAACCATGGCCGCTCACCCCGTGCAATAGACAGACCAGTAACTCATGAGTTCATTCTGGAAGACTTTCCATACACAAGAGACTTGCCAAAGCTGCCAACAAATTTACTTCACATGTTGAAACAAACCAGTAAGCTTAAAGAAATTCTGTACTCCTTGTAATTTGTTGATTTGTTTTTGTTTGTCCTCTACTCGTTTCATCTCTCCCTACCTCTGCATTTTCTAATTCACAATTATCTAAAGGCTTGGGCATATTAACCACTCTTAAAAATAAGCCCCATGGACAACTTAATTAACCAGCCACAGAAGAAAGTTCCCTGACATAGCACCTCTCTTAGTGGTACTGTTCTCTCAGGTCTTGTCTTGACTATCAGAGTCTTTCCTCCCCCAAAGAAATTACAAATACATACTCAGTCATCTGGAATTCATTGACTGAGGCTGACCTCATGACCTTACAAAACCTCATTTGTAGACACTGGTGGTTTTCATTTTTCACATGTACATACGTGACTAAAACACAAAAAGCCCTGAGTTTTATTCTTTTCAGTCAGAGAAGAATGAATGAATGAATGAGTTGAATGAATAAATAGAATTATTGGCAGCTTGGTCCTGGTGCAATCCCAGAGTGGACAATAGTTGACTCTTCTGTTTATGTGTATAATGTTGCTTTCAACATTTCATTCTTGACTAGCCTCTATTAAAGACAAGATATTATGCCCAATTAAGATATTTTATTAATTCGGTGATGGTTGGGTTTTTTGGAGTCCTAACTCCAAGAGGGCAGAAGGGAGTTCTAACTCCTTTTTTTGGAGGCCTAACTCCTGCAAACTAATGACCTTTGAATATAGGTAGACACAAGATTTTATCTTGTTTTTGCCTTCTTCCAAGTTGGGGATAGAACATAAAATAAGGACATAAAATTTTTAGATGGTAGAGATGAGATCTTTCACAAACATCCAAACTAATTTCATAGCCATAGAATGTTTGTCTTTCATACCAGATATTTTACAAAAAAAAAAACTGGAGAAAGAAATAGAGAAAGAAAGAAAGAAAGGAAGAGAGAAAGAAACCCAAGAAATTGAGAACAGTAACTACCATAGATATCCTGAGATCTCATCTACTCTACTTTGTGTCTGCATGTTCTGGTTACAAAAATAGTCTTGGTTCTAATCGAATTACTTTCTAGGTTATTAACTTCTTGGTTAGTTACAAGAAAATTCTGAGTACCTACTATGTACAGAACATGTAGGTAGGTATTGTGGACAGTTTGAGGATGTATAACATGGATTCCTTCCTCAAAGAAGCTTATTAGTAAGTTAGGGGGGCTGTACCAGGCATGGAAAGTAAAGTAATGATGGGAGGCATAATCCATGAGTGCTAATTAGTTTACAGACAATGAGCCACAGGTGTTCAGAGGGTAAGACTCATGAGTTCCAAAGAAAGATTGCCTTGGCTCTAATAAGAAAACAAACAACCCAATTTTTAAAACCAGTACAAGCAATATCAACAATAGCCACACTACAGAAAGAACCTAGATGTCCATCAACAGATGAATGGATAAAGAAGATGTGGTATATATATACAATGGAATACTATGCAGCCATCAAAAGAAATGAAATCTTGCCATTAGCAACGATGTGGATGGAACTAGAGGGTATTATGCTGAGTGAAATAAGTCAATCAAAGAAAGACAATTGTCATATGATCTCCGTGATATGAGGCAGAAAGGAGGTTTGGGGGGTAGGGAAGGAAAAAATGAAACAAGGTGGGATCGGGAGGGAGACAAACCATAAGAGACTCTTAATCTCACAAAACAAACTGAGGGTTGCCGGGGGTAGGGGGACAGGGAGAGGGTGGTTGGACTATGGACATTGGGGAGGGTGTGTGCTATGGTGGGTGCTGCAAAGAGTGTAAGCCTGATGATTCACAGACCTGTACCCCTGGGGCAAATAATACATTATAGGTTAATTTAAAAAAAAGAAAAATTTAAAAAATAAATAAAATGGGCACAGAATCTGAATAGACACCTCACCAAAGATACACAGGTGGCAAATAAGCAAATGAAAAGATATTTGAGATGACACATCATTATGGAAAGGCACGTTAAAACAATGATATACCACCGCACATCTATTTTGTGGCCAAACTGAAATCACCAATGCTGTTGAGGGTGAAACAACAGAAATTCTCATTCATGTCTGGTGGGAATCACTTTGGAAGTGATCACTTGGAAGACACCTTGGCAGTTTCTTACAAAACTAAACATACTTTTACTATACAATCTAATGTGCACACTCCTTTCAACTTGAACCGGTTGAAAACTTATGTACACACGTGCTTTTTTGCAGCAAATTTATTCAGTGTTGCCAAACTTGAAAGCGTTAAAGATGTCCCTCAGTAGGTAAATAGATACGCAAACTCGGATACACTCAAATGGTATTTGATGCTAAAAGGAAGTGGGCTATCAAAACATGGAAAGATAGGGAGGAACCTTAAGCCTTTATTTCTAAGAGAAAGAAACCAATCTGAAAAGGCAGCTCACTGTATGCCTCCAATTCTATGACATTGTGGAAAGCACACAAGGATGGAGATGCTACAGAGGAGGCAGTAAAGATCAGTGGCTACCAAGGGAGTGCACGAGGGAGGGAGGGACAAATTGCTGCTGCGATGGGACTTTCTCGGGCAGTGAAACTATTCTCTGTGACCCAGTAATGATGGACACATATCATTGTACATTTGTCAAGACCTAGAGAATGAGCAGCACAGTGAATACTATTATAAACCATGAATTTTAGTTGATAGTAATGCATCAATATTGATCATCAATTACTACAAACATTCTACACGAATAAAAGATGTAAATGGTAGGGGAACTGGATGGGGGGAGGTCTGTACTTTCTGATTAATTTTTCCATAAAGCTAAACTTCTCTAAAGAAATAATGTCTGTTCATTTTTTAAGAATCATGTATTTATTTTAAAGTGGCCTTGGCCTAGTTAGGATTTGTACAGGCTTGAGGGCCCAGGTCAGGAGGTTTAGGCAATGGATAGAGTAAGACACAAGCACATAAAGAGAAAAGGGTAAGTCCACAATGGGTCAGAGATCAAGAAGCTTCAGAAGACTGTCCGGTCTGCTCTTCCCAAGCCCTGCAGCTCTGGGTCTAAAGCCTCAATTTTGGCATAAAAAAAATAGCTTCATTTGAATCCCAGTTCTGCCGATTAAGGGCTATGTGAGCTCCATTAAATAAATCCCCTAAGCTTTCTGAACTTCCCTTGCATCAGCTACAACATGGAGAAAATAATACATAGAGGATTGTGGAAAGGCTCAAAAGAAATAATGTACATGAAATTTTTTTGTGAATTCTGAAGTGCTATAGAAACGTGTTGTCACTATCACAGAAAAGAAAATGTCCCACTGCTTTATTGCCTTTAAGGTGACCCACTCTTGACAACTAACTGACAGGAGAGTGCAGATCTGTCTTGTTGAAATAGTCACCTCAGTTTACACTGAAGCTTCTCCTAAGCACTATCTTTACTGCTTATTTATATATTTGGCCAGCCTCTTGATGACATACCACACCCTGGATGGAATCAGTTATTAGGAGCAGCCATATTAAGTCCTGGAAATCTGGGATGGTGTGAACAGTGTCTGGAGGAGGTCAAGTCTGGGACAACAGTCTTTGAACTTGATGATTATCTTTAGCTACCTTCCCACTTCTTTTTCCATAATACTGTGCTCTCTACCCCAATCTCCCCTCCAGTAGTGATTTCTTTTTCTTTAAGCTTTTTAATTTAAACATATAATGTAACCCCACCACACTCTCCCAAACCCTCTCCCTCCCACCCCCCTCAGTTTGTTTTATGACATTAAGAGTCTCTTTTGGTTTGTCTCCCTCCCGATCCCATCTTGTTTCATTTTTTCTTTTCCTACCAGTAGTGATTTTGTGACCTCTCCTGCTCAAAATCTCTATGCAAGAGAAAATCAAGTTAAAAGGCAGCTGGAGACTAGTCTGGGGATAGTTTTCACTGGCACCTGCTCTTGTGGCTGAGGAGCATCACAGCAGGCAACGGAGTTCAAACTTGACCTCAAACACTTTGCCTCAAAAAATGTAGCATGCTCATTATGTGAAAAATTAGACAGTGTAATACCATTCTCAAGGAGGACATAAAGTTGTAGGGCTCACCTTTGTAGATTATCTCATTTAATCTCCACTTTTTGTGAAGTGTGCTTTATTACCAACCACATTTTCCAGATAATGACACGGGCTCTGGGATTTTAAGTGACTTGTCCCAAGCTCAGACTCATTCCTAGAAGAGGCAAAGCTCCATTCCACTTCTGCTGGTTCTGAGCCCAATGTCATGTCTGGTGTAGTCATTCTCTGTGACTTCCGTCCTAATAGACACTATGATGTTATGGTTGTGATAACCACTTAAGAATAAAAGTCCAGCCAACTGAATGGGAATGGAATATGCTTGTGCCTTGGAGTCAGGATTTCTTGAGGGTTTTCATTCAATAGACTATAGACATTTAAGGAGATTTAATGTATACCAAACTCATGGTAGGCACCAGCATTTTAATGACAAATCAGACATGTTCCCTGCTATCAAGAGATTTCCAGTCTCATGGGAGAGTTAAACATATCTCTCATAGACCACTAAAGAGCACAGCTTTTATGACTGAGGTAACCCAAGACCATAGTGGGCAAGGATAAACCAGAGATGGATGGAAATTATGATCTATAGGAGACAGCAGTGGGGGGCTGAAATGTGTTTGACGAGACAAAGGTAGATAGGAGAGTTTTCTGAGCATATGCTTATGTGGTGTTGACCTTTAAACAATATGAGTGGTTTACATATTACAGAATTAAATTGGATGAAGACAAAAGACTGTAGTGGGAGCACATAGGAGGAAGATACTTATATCTCCTGGGAGTTGGGAAGAGGTCATAAAATATTTCACAGAAGAAGTTAACTTTGAAGGGAACACTTTGTTGTCTATCATTTTTTATTTGTTTGCATATAACTTAACTCAGTCTAAAAAGCAGAGTAAATGAATGAATGTTCAACTATGATCATCATGAGTTTTTGGTCCCCAATTGCAAAGAATGGCACTAGCTGTACAACCCATCCAGTGGGGGACTATATGGGAAAGAGCAGGTATGGGGAAAAGGGGAAGGGCATGAGTGGCTTCGGAGGTGATTAAGAGAGTAGCTCCTGGGAATCTGACTTCTCTGAGCACCATTTATAAACTGAGGAAGACTTAGTGGCTGACTTCACAGTCATCTTCCTGCTAGGATTCCACACAGAATGGCTATGGCCTATTGCCCACAGTATGGGTTTATTTTCTTGGGCCATCATTTTAAAGAGTCTCTTTTAAGTCAACAAATGGCTACCCTTCACAATTAGAATGTAAACCTTGATCGTGGAGCTTACTAATTGTTCTTCACTATTGTGGTCATTTAAACATAAAATATTCACAACCCAAGTCTTGTAACCCCTGGCCTTTCTTTCTCATGGGAAGGGGAGAGAATTGCTCAGAAGGATGACCTTCCCACTTGGGTCAACAAGAGCTGCAACTGGTTCTAAGGAGGGTGTCTTATTGCTGTCAAATTGACCGGAGTTGTCACACATGAAGCCTGCTGTCACTGCATCTTGCTCAGAACCAGCCCCTTAGCTTGCTGAGTCAAGCTGTGCTGACTCCTGGTGATAGAATTTTAATGTGAGGGATGACAGAGGCCTTGGAGTTAATGTGTGCACGGAGGTGACAGTTTTGAATGTCAGCCAAAGCACAAAGGCCTGTCTGACATTAATTTTGGGGGGTGGCAGGAAGTCATAGGAGGAAGGAGAGAAATAATATGATGGAGAATTGAGATTGGTTGAGTCGAATCTACTACCATCTGCTGCAATGAAAACATCATTCTGTACAGACATAGACTCTCTGTGCTTGGGGGTAGGAACATTGGCCTTGTCAGATAATTTTGTTGTTTTAATTTTTGATCAACCTCATATACAATTTGCTACTTTTAGATCTCTATGATCCCATTTCCCTTGGTAAAATGGACTTGCAAAATTAGACATGGGTCTCCTGATGATATGATCTAGAATTTAATCATTTAAGGGGGAATGCTTAATTTTCTGGTGATAAATGAGCCAAACTATATTTATGCATCTTAATTTTCCTTTTACATTGTCATTTATTAAGAACTCTCAACACTTTCCCATGATCTAGAGGACTATATTCAAATCTTTAATCTCTCTATAGTGGACAGAATAATGCTCTCTTGGAGATATCTGCATCCTACTGCCCATAACCTGTGAATGTGTTATGTAATATGGCAAAGGGAAATTAGAGTAACAGTTGGAATTTAGGTTGTTAGAATCAGCTGACTTTATGGTAAAGAGATTATCCAGGATCATCTGGGGGGTCAGTGACATCACAAGTGTCCTTGGAAGTGGAAACAGAGGTAGAAGTCAGAGTCAGAGTGACATATAAGAAAGACTCAACTAGCCATTGAGGGCTTTAAAGATGGGAAGGGACTATGAGTCAAAGAATGTAGGCTTCATCTAGGACCTGGAAAGACAAACAGATTCTTCTTTGTTCCTTCCAAAAAAACCACAACCTTGCCAACCTTGATTTTAGCCCACCCATATCAGACTTTTGATGTACAGAAGAGTAAGATAATCTATTTGGGTTATTTTAAGCCATTATGTTTGTGACCATTTGTAACAGCAAATAGGTAACTAGTATCTTTAAGGTCTTTGGCAGTGTCATCCTGCTTTGTCCTCAATTTCCCTGGATGAACCCTGCGTTTGAACTCTGAACACTGACTTCTGAACACACTTTGTATAGTACAAACTTTGTTATTTCATTTCCTGTATCTGGAGTTAAATATAGTCTCCTAGAGGGTTGATGAGATAAGGCAGACACCACTGTGGGGCTAGCTAGTGCCAGGACAGAGGGATGGGTCCTAGAACTGGTTACAGTGAGGCCTACTCCTTAATGTGGGTTGAATGAAAAAAGTAAGAGGGAAATGTCTGGGTCAGGGTCCTTGAGAAAAGGCAGAAGTCAAGAACAAAAAATCACTTTGAAGGCCGAATCCAAAGACCAGTCGTAGAATCACAAGCATGGGTCAAGACCAAGATTCTGAGGCCAGGTGGCAAGAGAAAAAAAAGCAAGTGATAAATGAGATGTGTCTTGGGAAATTAGTGTCAACAGTTCTCGAGAGCCCTATGACTCACTTTGGTGGTGGGCCAGTACATGGAGTTACTTTGTGTTAACTTAAAGGTAGTGTCCATGCATAGCTATGAGTGGCCCCCATATCTTCAACCAACTCAGTCTTATCCATCATTCAAAGCCTAGCTCACACCCAAACTCTTCCACAATGCTGTTCTTGAATATTTCAGCTCTACGTATATTCTCTTCCTCTGAAGTCTTAGCATTTACCCTGGATACCCTCCCTCATTTGGTTGTGACAATTCACAGCCTCAAATTTTTTATTAATTATTTTAATTAACATATAATGTATTATTTGCTTCAGAGGTACAGGTCGGTGAATCATCAGGCTTACACATTTCATAGCACTGACCATATCACATACCCTCCCCAATGTTTATAAACCCACCACCCTCTCCATACCCCCCTCCCCCCAGCAACCCTTAGTTTGTTTTGTGAGATTAAGGGTCTCTTATGGTTTGTCTCCCTCCCGATCCCATCTTGTTTCATTTTTTCCTTTCCTTCCCTTGAACTCCCCCCCCCGCCCAGCCTGCCTCTCAAATTCCTCATATCAGGGAGATCATATGATAACTGTCTTTCTCTGATTGACTTATTTTGCTCAGCTGACTTATTTTGCTCAGCATATTACCCTCTAATTCCATCCACGTCATTGCAAATGGCAAGATTTCATTTCTTTTGAAGGCTGCATAGTATTCCACTGTGTATATATATACCACCTCTTCTTTACCCATTCATCTGTGGATGGACATCTAGGTTCTTTCCAAGTTTGGCTATTGTGGACATTGCCACTATAAACATGCCCCTTCAGATCACTACATTTGTATCTTTAGGGTTAATACCCAGTAGTGCGATTGCTGGGTTGTAGGGTAGCTCTATTTTCAACTTTTTGAGAAATCTCCATGCTGTTTTCCAGAGTGCACAGCCTCATATTTTTAATTAAATGCAGCCATTTTATGTATAATTGTAAAAATTCATATCATACAGTGAAGTATAAAGCAGACATTTGGAATGATTCAGAACTGTACCACCCAAAGATAACCACCACTACAGTTTGGTATTTATCTTTCTAGGCTGATACTCTGTGTTTCCTGCAATATTCTTCAAACACACACACACCTTTTTTATATTTTTTAATATTTCATCTAAATTCTCTAAAATGAAGCACGCCGCAGGAAATTCTACATGATATAAATTATTATATCAAGATTCTTACATATTAACTTACATATAAGTCATTTGACATTCACAATACCCATTCTGTTATTCTGGCATTTAAAATTTTAACCCATACACATCTTTGCAACACAGTCAAGTTGGAAGTATTCTGAGGTAAGGAAGCAAAATTTAGGTTTTCTATCCCCACTGACGGCTAACATAGCACACTGTATATTTTAGGGACTACATAAATCTATTATCAGTTGATGGATGAAAAAGATATGACCTGAAAATCCTGGAAAAACTTCCTACCTTCAGACAGATAGTATTTGTTATTGATAGGCTTTCAAATTCTACCAAGGAATTCCAGTAATTATTTCTGTATAGAGAATTTTTTGAAAGTTGCACCAGGCTGCTGTTTCCGCATGGGCCAGATTATTATAAATCTGGAGATTTGTCAATTAGCATCAGAATTACTTGTTAAAATGGGAAAGGAGATAAACAGAGATAGGGTCCTTGTTAACTCATTAATATTCCCTATAATGAAAAATGTTGCAGGGAAGAAATAGCCACGGTAATACGTGTCATCAATCTAGCTGAGGGAAAGTGATGCAGTTTATTATCTTTACAGAGTTGCTCTGTTCGCTAGTCAGTAGTTGGCATATTTATCAAATGCCCAGTTGGGGCATCGCAGTGACTGTTTCTCTGCTTCACACGTGACTAGTGCTTCTTTCATTCATGCATTCATTCATTTATTAACTATTCATTCTTTAACATGCATTTTTGGCACACCTGTGATGTGCAAGTCCCTATGATAGGTGCTGGAATAATGAAGATGAGCAAGACAGTGTTATCCTCAGGACATTGTCAGTGGAAGGGAAAACAGACAGTTATAAAATGGGTTTTGATGAGAGGTGCATAAGCAGATGGCTAATCTCCACCAACAAAGAGTTTAAAGTTGAATAGCAAAGACAATACTGTAAGGTAAAGGGCAGTCTTCCCTTCTGACTGCAGTGTTATGCCCGTAAATGACTGGTTTGGGCAGAAACAAAATCCCAAAATGGGCTGGGTCGTCAGCAAGAGGGGAATGTTAAGGTGCAGGTTTTATCCGTGATTCAGGAGAGAGCAGAGCAGCAGCAAGGTAAGTTGCAAACATTCATGGGGAAAAGATAGCACTTTCTTTTGAGATGGCAGCCATAACAAAGCACCACACACTGGCTGACTTAAACAATAGAAATTTTATTTATTTATTTATTTATTTATTTATTTTTATAGTCTGGAGACCGAAAGTCCAGAACCAAGGCATCGTCAGGGTTGTTTTCTTCTGAAAGCTGCTCTCCTTGGCTTGTGGATGGCTCTCTTCTCCTGTGGCTTCACATGGTGACCACTCTGTGTGTGTCTGGGTTGTAATCTCTTCTTATAAGGGCACAATCATATTGGATTAGGGCCCAGACACATGATCACTCTTTAATTTAATTACCTCTTTGAATACCCTATCTTCAAATTCTGAGGTACTAGGGGTTAGGGCTTCAACATATAAATTTTGGAGGTCACAAAACTCAGCCCATAAAAGATACCAAGTGTGTGTCTAGCAGAGTTAGAAATCCTAAATCCTAAAATAAAATCAAACCGAATCCAGACAGGGTGGCTATCTGGGTACCATTATGAGCCTAACTGAGGTATGGCTTGGTTAAGCTCATTCCACTTTATAATTTGCTTGCATGAGTGTCTATTAGTGCAACATAGTGTATTGCTGATTTGACTTTTAAGGTTATTTAAAAAATTCCTTGATGTTTCTGCCCACTGAAGGTAACCATGTATTCTAAGAGTTGGGGAGTTTGGGAAGGGGCCAGAGAGAGAGACACCTTACTACAGTCCCTGTAACTGGAATGTAATGGATTATTTAAGCCATTTCCAACTCCAAAGAGATAGTCTTACTGAAATTTTATAATATTCCTGTATCAGTACCCTAAAGCATTTGGAAATTATTAAATCAGGTAGAATATTTCAGGTGAAATAATAGAAAACCAAGTTAAAAATAGATTAAAGTAAGGTTTCTAAATTTTTCTGGTAATAAGATTCACTGCTTAAAAATCAGTTATCCAGCCCCTTCTCCTGGATGTTCTGATTCTGGGGCTTGGGTTATGACCTGAGAGTTTATACTTTTAAAAATGGTACCATAGATGTTTTTCATATTTGTAAAAGTTTGGCAAACAAATGGAATCAACAATATCACTTTGAATCCAAACTCTTCTATCTACTTTGCCATCATTACTGTATCTATCATCAGTGTAGCCAGTGACACTCATGGTCACAAAACACCTGCTATAGTCCTGGGGCTCATATTTAACAGCAGCAGCAGAACTGTCTTTTCTGGTATGTTGCTTCAGCTAGAAGGAAGGAAGGATGGAAGGAAGGAAGGGAGGAAGGGAGGGAGGGGAAAACTAATCAAACTAATCGAGAAGCTTCTCAGAGTATCTACCCTATTGTCTTACTGCATACTTACCTTTAAATTATGGAGGATGGAATTACCATGTTTGGCTTAGGTTATTCAGGATTCACCACTGAGCAGATGAGTTCACTTTGTCTAAGCATGTGTGTTCCTAGAGGTGGATGGACATCCCAACAAGAAGAAAGAGTGATAGGGGATTTCATGAGCAAACAACGGTGCCTGCTACAAGTATACAGGAAAATACAATAATTTTACCAATCAAGGTAAAATTAGAAGTAGATCATTAGGCTTGCAAAGTAACAACTGATATTTACTATGTTTTTATGGGACAGACACTGTGTTCTAAGGCTTTATGTAGATTAAGATTTTTAACCCTAACAATATATTGATGTAAGTACTGTTATTATTCCTGCTTTACAGAAGAAGAAACTGAAGCATAGATACTTTAATTAGCTTATCTAAGGTCACACAACTATTATGATTTGAACACTGGTATTCAGGGCTCCAGGACTGCACTCTAAATAAATGCATAAATAGTCAATTATGCATTAGCAGATAATAAAACTGTGCCCCACAAATAGTACAGTGCTTCGTGGAGATTGGTGGAGGGAGCTCAGTGTCTGATTGCATGGTTGATTTGGCTCTCTATTCAACAAGCACAAATTAAGCACCTTCTATCTGCAAAGGATTATACCAGAAACTATGAAATTTCAAAAATGAGTGAGCAATGATACAACTCTACTTGAACTTACAATTGAATGGAGGAAATAGACATGTAATCAATTAATGTTAGTAATTGTTAGTACTAACAATTAATGTTAGTTAGGTAGGAAATACTAAAGAAAACCCAAGGAACATGTTGGATTGAAGATAAAATGCAGCTAATTCTGAAGGATCAGAGAGGATTCACAGAGAAGAAAGATTTTGCTAGGTCTGTATTTGGGGGAAGAGGAAGACATTCCAGGCTGAAAAGAGGTAAGGAATTATAGAACTGAGTGCAGATCATATTGAGCAGGCTGTTCTGTGAGTGGCCTGGTGTGGCAAGAATGTAGGGGACTTAGAGATATCCTGGAAGATGGGAATATGAAGATATTAAATTTAAAGGAGATGCCATGTCAAATTCTCGATACCTAGAGAACCAAAAAATTAGAGGCAGGATAGTTATGCTGATGGGTGATTTATTTTGACTCTCAATTCCAATCTTCTGATAGAAAGAAAAAGTGTTCTCTTCCCTCATCTACTTAAATAACAAATCTCCCACCCAACAGAGTCCATTTTAATCTCTTCCTTGCTCATTTGGCCTTTGTCAAAATCTGTCTTTCACTCTTATACTACTGAGCGACTGTTTCATCTTTTCCACTAGATTGGAATCTCATGGAAGACAGATGACATTTTCAAATATTTTTGGAATCACCACAATGCCGGATGCGGTTTTGTTTTAGTATGCAATCAATCCCTGTGAATAATGACCCAAAAGAGCATTCCCTGCAGGAGCTCTTAGATGTTTAGTTTTCTTCTCTACAGGTAGTTGGAGAGTGTTTCTTAGCTTTCACCTGGAAAGCTACTTATGGGGGAGTCTCATTTCCAAAGAATGAAGTATCTGCTGACTTTCCCTTTTACCCCTAAAGTCAGGTGCAAAGAGGGCTAGGAAGACTCTTCAGCCCCTTGCTGACAATCTAGGGCCCCTGTCAATACTTCAGATCTCTTCTTCCTTGACTCTCTCAAGGGTTTACTTGATCAATTACCATTATGATATCTATTGCTTAAAAAGCTTTCTTTCAGGGGATCTATTCCATGAGCAGGCCTGACTGTGCATCTCTTCCCAAAGCAGTTGCTTCTTTGTTGGCCTTTCTGCTGGCGGGCTCCAGCCCCTTAATCCAGATATCCGCATTCATCTGTTATTTTCTCATCAACACTTTTTCTTATCAGTGTTGAAATTAATGAGGAATATTTTCTCTCAGATACTTCATACAATTATCCCATAACCTTGGTTTGTAGTTTTTCTTTTCTGAAAACAAAAAATAAAACCAAAAAGCTTCCCTGAGATGGCTGTCTGTGACCTGCTGGTTACAGAATAGAAAAGATACTCTAGGACCTATGGGCTCCCTCTCTGGATGCTTCTTGTTTGTTAGGCCTGACTCAACAAGGTCTTAAAGAACATTTAGGAAGTAAGTAATGTAACAAAGCTCTTGATGACCCCACAGAAAATTTCTATATTTATAGTAAACATTCTTGCTCCTTTATTTCATACCTGAAAACTTTTTTTCAGGTAGCACCAACAGTAAGTTTAGTGGAAGGGGATTAGAATAAAACTTTTCTGTTTTTTTTTTTTTTCCTAGAAAGCCAATTGGTAGACATTCACAGAGGTCTGTGTATTTTCTTGTATGCTTCCTGAAAGCAAGGACTATCCCTTTGCTGTAAATTTGCTATTGTATTCTCAGTATCTAACAGAGCTTGGAAACAGGAGTATAACAACCTAGAATTTAATTTATTTCTTCTCACTCTTGCTTCTGTTGATAGGTATTACCAATCTATTAGAGCGGTCTTTGCTATAGAGTTGGCGCCTCTCAACATTACCCCAGGAAACTTCTGCAAATTGATTGGAATTGGCATGCAACCAGAAGCCTATTTACCATTCTCATAGTTAGCACTCAATAAATATTTCTCAATGATTGAGAGAATACTCTCCCCTATGCATGACCCATTTGGCTCCATCTCTGATAAATTACCATCCTGCTTCTATTTAAACACCTCCGCATGATGGCAAATATGTTATTTCTTAAGACAGGTTTTCCCACTGTGATATAAATTAAACAGAAAATTTTTTGTATTTTGAAAAATCCTACCTTTGCTAATTTATTAACCCCCCCTTTTTTTAGTAACATAAGGAACAATTGTTGTGATTGTTTAATGCCTTTGTAAAGACTGGTCCCTGTTAAGATACCATTCTACCAGGGCAGCCTTCTCTGGTCTTCTCCATTAGTCCTTCAACGGGGATCATGTTGAGTTCCAATCAATGTGAGTTCCTCTCTTTAACAATGTCTCAATTGAAACTTCTTAATGACAACCCCAACATACACACGCATACCAAAAAGTGAAAAAAAACCCCAATATGAAGTAAAATATAAGCCACTCAAAAATAACATACACAAATGTCATGAGGATCTAGTGTTAAGTGCTTAAGATCTCTGCACTCAGTTTTGGTGAAGGACTCCGCCACGGTGTGTGGTGCATGGTGCCATGCCTCTGTACAGGCTCTGGTCTTGATTGTCTTCTTTTGTCACCCTCATGGTTAGTGTCGTCTGGAGTTGTCATTATTAGTTCCCTTTCCACCTCACAGATGCTAAGCATCATACACATTCAGTCTCTGTGTCAGCAATTGCCTCAGGTTCTCTCCTTATGGACCATGTGTCCTGATTACATGAAATGTATCTACAGTATTTCCATAGAGAAGGCCTGCTCCATTTCCATGCCCAGTCACTGTTGGACAGTTCTGCACAGATCTCTTTGGGCCATGAGAATACTGTTGCAATGACAAGGACTTTTTAGAATGCCCTGTCTTCATGTGGAGAAAAGACATAGTTCTGTGCTAAAATCTGCCTGGCAGACTCCTTTGTTAATCAAAAAAGCATTCTGCTTTGTTTTCTCTCTTTTAGTAAAAATGACCCTAATGAAAATACTTACCTCCCTTTGGGAATGGGAGGAATGAGATGAGCTATAGCTTTGCATTTTGAAACTGTTTTGTGCCTCTGCAAGTGGGTTATATACTCTTCCTTTAGTCAAAGTGCTTTTATTGACCTTTTTCCTCTTTACCTATGTGACATAGCCAGTGGAGAAGGGCGGGGATTTAGCTATCCATTCACTGTTAGTGAATAGAGATCAAAATAGATTTTTGCGCATTAATCTTGTAGCCTGAAATCATGCTAACTCATTTATTATTTCTACTAATTTTTAATGTAGTCCTTAGCAATCTCTCTATATTATGTTATGTCATATGAAAACAGATAGTTTAAAGTTTTACTCTTCAACCTGGATTATTTTTGTTTCTTTTTCTTGCCTAATCACCCTGATTAGAACCTAGGACTTATTACAGTTTTGAATAGAAGTGACAAGAATACACATCCTCGTCCCTTCCTCTTCTTGAGGGAAAGCATTCAGTCTTTTACAGTTAAGACCAATACAAAGATGATAGCTGTGGGTTTTGTCGATGTTTTTATCTTGTTCAAGAAGTTTTCTTCCATTACTAGTTTGTTAATAGTTTTTTGTTTTTTGTTTGTTTTAGTTGTTTTTTTCTTATCATGAAAGGGTGATGCATATTGTCAAATGCTCTATTTGTATGATTTTTGAGGTGATCATGAGGTTTTTGTTTTTAATGCTATTGGTAAGGTGCATTAAGTTAATTGATTTCCAGATATTAAACCAACTTTATATTTGTGGGATAGACCCCACTAGGTCATTATGTATGTTTTTTTTTTTTTAATAAATGGGTTGCTAGATTCAGTTTGGTCTGGGATTTTCTTCATGAAAGCTTTTAAAAATTACCAACTGAAACTCTAACATATGGTATGAAGAATACTCAATATGCACTTCAGAAGAATGTACATTCTGTGGTTATTGGTTAGAGGAATCTATAGATGTCTGTTAGATCTAGTTGGTTTATAGCATTGTTCAAGTCTTCAGTTTCCATATTTATCTTACACTTACTATTCTTTCCAATACTGAAAATAAGGTATTGCTGTCCCCACGTTTATTGTTGAATTGTCTTCTTCTCCTTTGAGTTCTGTCAGTGTTTGCTTCATATATTTTGAATTTCTGTTGTTAAGTGCTTATCTGTTTATAACTTCCTAATGGATTAAGCCTTTTCTCATTATAAAATATTCTTTTTTACCTCTAGTAATATCTAGTAATATCGTTTTAAAGTCTCTTTTGTAAAAAAAAATAATAAAGTCTATTATGTGAAATATTAGTCTAGCCACTTCAGGTCTCTTAAGGGCGCTACATATGTGTTATGTGTTTTCCTACCCTTTTACTTTCAAACAATTTGTGTCTTCAAGTCTAAAGTGTGTTTCTTGGAAATAACCCAATATTGAGTCTTGTTTTCCATATCAAATCTGATAATCTGCCTATTGATTGGACTGTTAAGGTTTTAGTATCAGAAGAGTTTGATTTACATCTACCACTTTGCTTTATGCCTCATGTATTTTTTTCTCTCTTTTTTTAATCTAGTGCATCCTTTGACATTAATTAAATAATATTTTCTAGTGTGACATTATAATTCCTTTAGTAATTTTAAATTTTTTAACATTTTTAAATAGTTACTCTAGAGCTTATAACATATCTCATTAAGTTACCAGTATCTGCTTCACACTTAACTAACTTAATTCTTGTGGGATACAGAAACTTTATTCTTATAGAGCTCCATTCTCTCCTTTTCTGTGCCATTATTATTATACGTTGTATCTGTGTGTGTTACAAACCCAACTACACAGTGTTGTGACTATCACTGTATTTATTTTATTTTCATTCAAAGAAGCTGAGAGTAGAAAGGCAAGAAAGCATGTATTTGTAAAGGGTTGTATTAACCTTCATATTTAGAACTTCTTTTTTTTTAAAGAGTTTATTTATTTATTTGACAGAGAGAGAGATCACAAGTAGGCAGAGAGGCAGGCAGAGAGAGAGAGGGAAGCAGGCTCCCTGCTGAGCAGAGATGCCGATGCGGGGCTCCATCCCAGGACCCTGAGATCATGACCTGAGCCAAAGGCAGAGGCTTTGCCACCCACTGAGCCACCCAGGCGCCCCCATATTTAGAACTTATTCCTTCATTTCTTACTTACCTCCCTGTGGATTTTAGTGATTATTGTCATTTTCTTATTTCAATACAATTTGGTTCCCACCTATCTCCTTTGTGCTGTTTTTGCTAAGTATATTACATTTCTATATGTTATAGGCCCAACAATACAAGTATAGGTCTTGTTGTTTTGTACTTGTTTGCTTATTTTTCTTTTTTAGTGACTCAGCTGGACTAGGCAGTGCCATCTATTTGGCCTGCAATTTGCAGCCTCTGGTGCTTGCCCTCAGAATTTACAGCCTTGGTCATGAACAAAATATCCCTGACTACCAACAATGACTGTGGTTTTAGCTGTGCTCTTTGACTTTTTCTCTCTCTTATATCCCTGTGAAATGTGGTTGTTCTTCTATTGCATTCACCATCAGCTGTTAGTTTCCATTAATCGCTTAATTGATAGCTCTGCTGTTTGCAACAATGCCCTAGAGCATAATCTTTTTCCAAAGTCAGATCCAAATGAAGCCTGGTCCCATGGCAAGGGCAGACTTTGGGGCTTGCTCTCATGTTCACCTGGGTACAACCTCTGCACTATGGAGAAAGAGATGGGGGAGTTGGGGAACTCTTTACTGTTGGCCCCACTTGGACCCTCCCTGTAGGAGGTGTGTGTGTATGTGTGTGTATTTGGGGCTACTAGTGCTGCCACCATATCTTGGGCACTTCCTAGTAAGAGTTTTCCACAGCCTAGAGCCAGAAGATAAAATTTGCTCATGTTCATCAGCTGCCAGATCTAACCAATAGGTCTTCCAACCTAGGATAATCAGGGAAATGGGAGCTACCACTCAGCTGCTGAGCCACTGGAACAGCTCTTTGACCACTCAGAGCTGTGTAGTCAAGGAGGACTTCTTTCTTTATAGCTGGCCATGCTGGGATCCTCCCTATTCAACATGAGTTTGGGGTGGGGGAATGATTGCAACATGTTTGCTCTTCAGCTTCCTGATATAGACCTTCTATAGCATAGACCTATGGAAACTGGAATCTACTCATGTTCACTGGTTGCCAAAAGCATCCAGATTAACTTTTCAACCCAGCGTACTGAGGGAGATGGGAAATACCACTCAGCTTCTAAACCTGCTCAAATAGTTCTGCAAGGCTTAGCTGAAATAGTATCACCTCCTACTGTTCTTACCATGTTCCCATAGAATTTTTTTTTAAATAAATGCTTCTCAATTTGTTGTAAATCCTTTGTTCAGTTCTCAGAGCTCATTCTGCTCTGATTGACTGTCTTTGCTAATCTTGACCAATTTAGCAGATTCTTCTTTAGTTAGAGGTTTCCTTAAACAACACCACTGTTCTGGAAATCTTATATCCCATTTCTTTTCTCTTTAATGCTTTTCTGAATCCTTTCTCATTCGATATCTTATGAAAACCAATCAAATTTCTTTTAAACTCTTACCCTCAATGAAATTCTACCTTATTAAATCACTTATTATTTAGCAATTTGCTTAATTTTCAAAAATCTCCTTCCTCCTGATGTTTTATAAATTGTAAAATAAGAAAAAAGATATCTAAAAATCTCCTTCTAAATTTACAAAATGGGAACAATAATATTGGTGCCTCAAAGGTTTGTGGTGAGGATTAGCAAAATAATTCCTATAAAGCAGTTAGCATATTGCAGTTACATAGGATGGGTTTGCACTTGTTAGGATTTCATAAACATTAACTATTATAAGAACATTAATATTAATAATAGAGGAGTAAGTAAAAAGAAAGAAAAAATAAAATTCTGCATGTATTCAAAGGTAAAAAATGATTTCACCAGTTGAAAAATGATCATATATCACACCTCCGTTCCTTAAAGGCAAGGTCTACGTTTAATTGCATCACAGAAGATACTTAATAAATGGTTATTGAATTAAATTTTAAAAAGTTGGAATTATTGAGTCATCATATCGCTCAGCCTGCCCCAGTCTTTCTTGTGAGCACTTAGTGAGGTTCATGGAGAAGAGCCTGCGAGTGGCACCACACTCTTTCTTCAGCCCATACCTGACTGTAAACAGTTGACTAAAAAATTTAAGTTGATTTCTTCTGAGCAGCTCATGCAGTGTCTAAGGTTCTTTTGCCTGTGCTCTGCTAGTGGGAAGCAAGTACTGAGGTCCTGACTTTCCCTGGAGGTATCTACCTCTCCTTCAATGTCAAGCAAGTTAATTATCCTGTGACCTCAGCAATCTGGTGGACTCAAGAAAAGTTAGGATTTTATCTGGTTATTTCTTATTGTTAAGATGGAAGCAATGTTCATTACCTTTTTTCTACATTCCAAGTGGAACCTGGAAGTTCCTCATGTGGCTTTATTTCAAGTCTGGAATAAATTGAGAATCACTGTTGGGGAACTTTATAATAACAATGAGTAGAGAAATGAAAGTCTCATGAATTAAGAGAAATCAGAAGACTTCTGGGCATTCTGTTCTTGTATATATAATTTTCTAAGTTGCTGAAATATAAACATGTAGATTTCCTATGTTTATTCTATGACCCTTAATCTTCATAACAATTTAAATGAAAAACATGATAATGCTTAATATACAGATGTGAAAGTTCTAATTGCCTTTAAATGATTTTTCTAAGATTAATTATAAAACAATTAGGAAGCCTAGTCTAGTACCTGCAGTAAAAGATGTTAAGTAATAAACAACAGAATAGGTGAATGAATGACAAGTTAAATGAGAACTCACTTCTTTTGCCTTACCTGAAGGTAATATTTCCTTAATAAGTTTAATGCATCTGTAAGATTTATAATAGAAAGTTAGTACTATATAATGAGTAATTGTTGCGAAGTATCTTTTTAGTTTGCAAAAAAGGCGCTATTTACATTTAAAAAGCATTTACATCATACTTTTTAGAATTATATTTTTCTTTATTTTTTCTTTCAACTGGCACTCAATTTTCCACTCGGTGGCAATGTGGGTAATTCTCTGTCACAGCCCTGACTCAATTACAGAATATCTGCTTACATGGCTCTCTCACTAAGCTACATACTCTCTAAGGGGAGAAGCAATACTTGATTTATCTTTGTAACATCAGCTTCTAGAATATGCCTGACACAGAGTAGATGCTTCATAAATGCCGTTGAAATAACATATGAATGAACATACTTTTACACGTATTAAGTACACTGTAGGGATAATAAATAAAACATGTTTCCTCTATGAGTGAGATCTAATGTTCCATCCAGAGGAATCTTCCTTGTTGGTCTTCACAGTTTAAGATCACATTGATGGTAGCTTTGAACTAGAGGTGGACATGAGTTGACTAGAGGTGACACCAAGGAGAGAAATCTTAGGAGAAGTATTGGCTTCCCACAGTCTTCCTCAGTCTTATAAAAACATGTTTGTAAGTGTTCTTTTATGTTTCCTATCAGCCAAGTCTTTCTCTCCTTCACTTCTACTTTTAAGTCTCTCATATATAAAAATTCCCAAGTCAGTACTGATTGGAGCAGCTAATAAATTCCTCTGATGAATAAATTACTCCAATGCTTTATTGGTATCAACTGGAAGTGATAATATCCTATTCCTCAGTCTCTTGTTTCTGGGTTTATAACGTTGAGTTATGTGTTATTAGGTGATGAAAAGTGTTGGTGCTTTTCTATTTAAGAGTTTTCATTTGACCTCCAATATCTGGCACTGAAAGTTGACCTTTTTCAATTTAGTTAATAATTGAGGCATGTATTTTCATTTTCTTTATATTTTCAGCAGGATTCTGGATCTCACCTATGCTCACACCTCATCATAATTTGGGAATATTTAGTTATTGAACAACTGGTCTGGAAATTTCATTTTTATGTGTTAGAATTCACCAGTGATATTTCTACAATAATCTGTATATTCAGTTGGCAGGTGAGGGGGAACCGGATTACTGGAGCAATTGATTAAGTCAAATCTCAACTACATCTCTTAACAAAACATGGTATGCAGAGGCTCCTACAGAATTGATAAAGTGCTTAGCTAACTTGAGATGGTGAATAAGACTTTTGTACATAGGCTAATAACTTAGACACTGAGGAGTTGTAGACACAGGACTTTGAAGTAACCCTTATATCTCTCTCCATTAAAAAATTTGTTAACAACAGTTACTCCAACTTGGAGCACCTTTTGTGTGTGTCCACAAATCAGTGGGTCAAGATTATGTTATGAAATAGCCCATCCTAAATATCCACAAAATGACCCAATGTCATAATGGCTTATGACATTACTGTCCTCATGTTATTTACAGAGAAATCAAGTCTCTGAGAATTTAAGCATCTTGGAGAGGGTTACAAAGAGCTGATGCTTGGACTTGAATACAAGTGTGATGAACTCACCCAAAGTGATATAGCTAGTAAGCAGCAAAGGAAAGGCTGGAACACAGATCTGAGTCCAAAAACATACTCATTCACTTATGTTATAAGGCAGTACTAAAAGTTGAAATCTAGTTCTGTTCTATCTTAGGTAAGAAATTCATCACCCCAGAACTGATTAGAATAAGAATATATTTAATTTGTGGAATTTTGAAAAAAAAATGATAAGAGCCGCTTTAAAATGTAGGAACTCCATAGAAATATCTTCCCTAGCACTCCTCTCATTTCTAAAAAAACAAACAGAAAAAAGAAATAAAACTTCATGATGGTTAAATTTCCACACTAAAAGTCATCTTTCAGGAATTTGAAAGCTTATCTTCCTTTGGATGCTATTAGAAGAGCAACATCCCTTAGAGACCAGATTGTGACAGTTGGCTGGGGAGAAGATCTGCTAGGAATGAGAAGGTGTGTGATATACAGCCTGTAGGGCTCCTCCAAGTTGGTGGGAGGCAGCCAAACTTCTTTACTTCTGTCCAGTGCTGCCTAGGACCACCTCTAACTTAAGTGGAGTCTTAATGAAGCAAAGATGTGTAATCTCCAGTCTTCAAAAGAGCTTTTGGCGGGTGTGTGTGTGTCAAGATTTCTTGTTGATCAGGTCTTCAGGTAAGCCTGACACTAGCCCCTGTCTGGTACTTTTGTACAGTATAGGGATGGAAAGACACATCTGTGGCAGGGCTTCCAGCAGGTGATAAATGAATAATTTGTTCAGGATAAAGCTACTACCCCTTAATCCATACTGGAGCAATTATGTCAACAGAAGTGAAGGTGCATCAAGTTCACAGAAAGACAATTTTGCAAAGATACTTTACATCATTATGATCTTTACCTTGTTTTTTCTTCCTGATCTTGTCCTTTTCATCTTGCCACAGTTCCGCAAACCAAGTCAGTACCACCGTGAGTTCAGAGTATGAGGACTCTGAAGTACGACATATAATTCTAACTCTTGTCTTGATCCTTTGTGAAAAGATGCTTTTATCTCTCCAGGTCTCAGGATACTCATTGAGGAAGGGGCCCTGGAGAAGAGGATCACTACAATTAAAAAAAAAAAAATCATACAGACATGACTCTAAATTAGTTTCAAATCTAAATTTTGGGTAGATAAAGGACATTTAAAAATTCTTAGTGGTCCTTGAAATGTAAGATTATACCATGTCATTTTACTGTTAAGAAAACTAAAATTCAGGTCGTCTGGGTGGCTCAGTTGGTTAAGCAATTGCTTTTAGCTCAGGTCATGATCCTGGAGTCCCAGGATCGAGTCCCGTATTGAGCTCCCAGCTCCCTGAGGTGTCTGCTTTTCCCTCTGACCTTCTCCCCTCTCATGCTCTCTCTCTTTCTCTCAAATAAATAAATAAAATCTTTAAGAAAAAAAAAGAAAGAAAACTAAAATTCAGAGAGACGAAATTGCTTACCCAAGTTAAGAAGGATCTTTCAACTCCTACTCAGTGGGCATCACCTTGCATCATACTGACTTTTGTTAGAAGTTGGACTCATAATACTCATCAGTATGAAACACCTACAACTCTTACTCTTCTTTCTCTCTTTCCTTTTTTTTTTTTTGCCTTTTGTTATCCTTTTTCCTGCCTATCTTCCTTCATTCCCTCTCTCTGACCCCATCATTATTGCTGTGTATGACTATAAAAGTCAGATGAAAAATCTGCATAGTAGGAAGAAGCCCGAAGGATCCATTGTTTCCTTACTTTGGAATTTTTTCTTAATGTTCAAAAATAATCTTAATAATAAACGAAACATTCTTTAGGATCTTTGTGTGCAATAGTCTGGCTAAAGCTGGCTTCAGTAAATTTTGCAGAATTATACTGAATTGAAATAAACTAAGTAAAGGTCAGACTTGACACTTAAATAGGAATTGAGAGTCAGAAGTGCCAGCCAGCCTGAACATTCTAGCAGAGACAAGCTGGCCCCAGCTTTTGCTAGTTTGAAGAGTATTTTAATCTAATCTTGCATATGTTTTCAAAATTCAGCAAAACTGCCAAAATTCTGTTGGCACTGTCCTTACCCAATTCACCAATGCCAGCCCCTCCCTCTTGACATTCCCAAGCCTCTCCATCCCATCAGTTTCTTAGCCTAAATGGACCAACAATTGGCTGCATGGAAAACCAATGCAATCTGTCTCATACCAAATCCTGTGAAATTCAACAGAAAAAGTAGAGAAAAGAGAGGCCGAGAGGACTTACTTTAGTTTATGTCTGTAGCTCTAATGGGTTCACGCTAAAAAACCTGCTGCTTTGTGCACACGGTATGTGAGAAGGATGGGGAAGGGAGTCAATGAGGTTGAGAGGAGTCAGAGGGAGACTGGAGGGGAAAAGAGTCTTTTCATCTGAGAGATTCTTACAATACCACCCCATTTATCTGATTCAATATTAGGATGCATTTTAGATCTTTGAAATAAGTTTCATAAGCTGCATTTTTTTTTTTTAACTCATTGAGTCTGTTTTCCATTTTACATGTTGATTCTATTACCTGGTTTTTGGCCTCATTTGGACTGTGGTGCTGGGCTGAACTAAGCTAAACCTTGATGGGTAGTTCTGTTGTGTTGTGGAGTTTGACCCTCTGTGACTTCTACATCCTGCTATGGGGGAGATGGAGAAAGAATTGGAGGAACTATAAGCAGCTTTTGTACACTCTTCCATTGTGTGCAGTTGCTACAGAAAGCAGCCATGATCTCATTGAGCTGGTAGATACCTAAGATTTTTCATGGCTCTCACAGGAAGATATGAGTTTCAAGGTTAGGACCCAAAGTTGGGTGGCATCTGGGCTATCTGGGCTAAATAGGAGGAAGACAGGACTAGCCCCAGATCCACAGAGCATAATGTTGAGGGTGATGTGTGGATCACTGTCTGGGACCAATGTCAGGCAGAAAAATCAATAGAGTCAATGATCCAAAGGTGCTGGAGAGAGAACAAAAATCTAATCATGGGGGCGCCTGAGTGGCTCAGTAGTTTAAAGCCTCTGCCTTCGGCTTAGGTCATGATCTCAGGGTCCTGGTATCGAGCCCCGCATCAGGCTCTCTGCTCAGCAGGGAACCTGTTTCCCTTCCTCTCTCTCTGCCTGCCTCTCTGCCTACTTGTGATCTCTGTCTCTGTCAAATAAATTTAAAAAAAAAATCATGAAGTAAAAATGAATAAACCATGTTCACTTATGCAACAGAAATAATTATCACCATAAACATTGTAGGAAAAAAAGTCACAGAATAATACATATGATTCCATTCATATAAACTCCAAAACCATGAAAGCTAAAACCATATAAAGTTTAGGAATATGTAAAGATGAATCAAAACTATCAATAAAAACAACAACAAACAGGCAGTGATTTTAAATAGCAATTAACTGTAGGGCAGATGAGATTGGAAAGACTCATAAGGAAGTTTTTAATACATCGATAATATTCTATTTTAAAGCTAGATTGGGGTACATAGATCTTGTTATTATTTAAAATATATATACATATTAAGGTGCTATTTTGTATGTAATTCATATGTATGTATATTTGTATATACATGTGTGTGTATCCAAATGACTGAGGAATGAAAGCCTGTGAGCCACCCTTCAACTAACGTGTTTCAGTGGGGAAGGCAGAAGGAAGCTGCAGGCTGGGAAATGCCCTGAGCCATAGAATATAGTTATGACTCCTTTCATAGGGTCGTTAGAGTTTTGTGCATGAGCAGGAAGAGGGCTATTATGATCAATGACCCATTCAGATTATAAAACATGAAGAGAGGAGGAGGAGAACCTGGAGATAAACAGAAAAAGAAAAAATTAGAAAGGAGAGAAAGTAGAATTTGAGTTTAGAAAATAATTTGTGGGAAAAAAATGCCCCCTAGCCTCTCCATCATAATGCATAATTACCTGCTCCCTAAAAAAGAAGAAAGTAGATATTTAATTTACAATAAGGCCTTTAACTCTGTGATATTTAGTAGGTATGAAAAAATATATATGTATAGTTACTATTTATATAGTTAATATTAATTGAGACTTCTCAAAATGCAGGCTGGCTGAGGTATTTGCATTCTAGAACCTCAGCATGAAGGTCTTGAGAGGACAAGAAGCACTTGGGAATAGTTAGCACTGAGGTTTGGGGTATGGATCTGTGGGAGTCTGGTTCTGACCCTTAAAGAGTCTGTTGGCAGATCCCATACTGAGTGTGTAAGAAATTTAGCAAAGTCAGACTTGCTTGGGATAAATATTGCTATTGGATTGAAGGCTGAGGTTCCATCCAGCACGAAGGGCACAGGAGTGCAAAGAATTGTACAGGTCCTATGATTATATCCTACTTACCAAAATTTCAGGGATGCTTGCAGAAGACACAAGATGCTTGGGTCAGAGATAAAAGACTATTATTTAGTGCAATAATAGTAGCTAGAGTGTAAGGATTTGTGCTGAGTTCCCTGATGCTCAATTCCCACAGTGTAATGCAAAGAGGAACAAGTGTTACTTGCACATAGAGAGGAGAGTAACAGCAGAGAAATTCTGAGCCTAGGGACCTAAGCATGCCCTTCCATTACTCCAGAGAAAAGCACTGTTTCTCTCTTACAAGGTTGTAAGGAAACTTGCCCTTTATTGCAGAAGGAGACATTGTCTTTACAATATTGTATAGTACATAAACCTGTTATTTAATTCCAAAGGGAGATACTATCTTGATCTTCCAAGGCTGTTCTCTATACAAACATACTTGAAAAGACAGTCCAGAAAGATAATTAATATCTCTGCTTACATGATACGCAGAAACACAAGACATAGAGAACTACTTCCCCAAGGAGTATGCTGGCAATACTCAACTTGGAGGGTAAGGTCATGCTCTGAGTGACTGGTTCATGCATGGCCATCTATGATTATAAGATTCAAATTCAATTTAGACTAAACAAACTTGATAGAAAAGATAGGAGGGTAAGTCCTCATTAATAAATTGGGCATGAGAGCAGACTCTGGTAGAACAGGGTCCCAGAGAATGATATAGAATTAGAGGAATATTTTTTTAAATTTAAAATTTTATATTTTATTTCCTCTATTTCCTTCTTCCCCCTAGTTCTAGAAGGTTTTCAGGATTTTTATTTTCTTTTAGTTAGGGACATTTATATGGCAAGCCAAGAGTAAAAGTTGCCTGTACTAATCCCTCTTTTCATGTTGTTTTGTTTTTAATTTGACCCCTTAGCGGGATAGACAAAAATCTGCAGAGGAAATGGAGGATAAGGAAGTAAGAATGAGGAGTGTCTTCGCTCTTATAATAGAAAGCCACAGACTAAGGGGCTTATAAACAACAGACATGTATTTTTCCCATTTCTGGAGTCTGCAAAGTCACATTAAATGTGCCAGCAGATTTATAATAGAAAGGACATATTCCTACTTCATAGATGGCCATCTTTTTGCTGTGTCCTCACATGGCAGAAAGGACAAGATAATTTTCCCCCTCTCTTGACACCATTCTCATTTATGAGGACTCTGCTCTCAATACCATCAGCTTGCTTGTTAATATTTTAGCACATGAATTTTGAGGAGACACAAACATTCAGACAAAGGTAAGGAGTAATGGAAAGAAAAGGGAAATTAAAATTCTTAGACCCAGAAAGGTGTCAAAGAGTGGTCTGGAGTCATAAAAATCATGATAACCTTTGCCTGTATCCTTTGAGGTACCATAAGGAGGCAACAATACCTTTAGGTTTCACATGATTCATGAGAAGAAGATGGCTCTACAACACCAGGGTTCTCAGCTACAGAAGAGTGTCCTGTCCCCAAAGAAGGCATGGAAGTAGCTCAAGTACTGAACTCAATATGACCATGCAGGCTGGGCCAATGAATATCTCAGTGCTAATTGGCTCATCTAATAAGTGGAGGACTTTTGACTAATGTAGTCTTCTGGGTAAGATATCCCAGGACCTTTGCACAGTCTTGAATATTTAAACAAATGCAACAATGGCTAAATTTGATTTCTCTCTCAGAGGGCTAAGAGCTTGGAACACAGATTTAATTTAAAGAAAATAAAGCAACTGAACATTTATTGTTAGCTGATTTTGTGGTATAAGAATTATATTTGTTGTATAGTAAAATACCCATATAGAAGTAGAAAAAAAGATAAGTAGAAAATGTAACTTTGATTTTTACAAAGGTACATATTGCTCAAATCTGATTCCCAAGATAATAGGTCTTTTGGTGGCAAAACTTATTCCAGGTGCATCTAGATGAAATTCTGGGACTTCTTGTATATTGTCTATCCTTGGAAGGATGGTTCAGACTTAGATGGGAGTTGAGCCTGGGAACATCCACTTATCCAACTCTAGGAAGGCAAAAGCAGGGAGATTAAGGAAGAAAATGATTAAGGCAAAGACTGAAGAGTTTTTCCCTGTGGCTTTCATACATAGCGAACATTTTAGATCTGGATTATCTAAAAATGATTCATAGTTATCTTTTAATTCTATAGGGAAAGGTTGTAGTTAGTACGTGTACGTGAGTGAACAAAACCAGATTATTCTTCAGAAGATGGTATAATCTGATGGTTTAAAACATTTTGGGGCCATTCAAGGCACCCTTGAAAACTCTCAATGAACCTTATTCAGTAAGGCTTTTCAGACTTTAACATGCCCTTGAAACACTTTAGAGTGCTTGTTAAAATGAAGAATCGCATGCCCTACGACCTGAAATCAGAGTTCACTGGGTCTACAAGGAATCCGAATCTGGACATTCTAGAAATTGTAGATAATCCTGAAGCAGTTGAGCCATGGACCACACTTTGAGGAAGAATATTCTCAAAATGAATGGACCCCGAGGTGAAGAATGGATGTCTAGGGACGCCTGGGTGGCTCAGTTGGTTGAGCAGCTGCCTTCGGCTCAGGTCATGATCCCAGCGTCCTGGGATCGAGTCCCACATCGGGCTCCTTGCTCGGCAGGGAGCCTGCTCCTCCCTCGGCCTCTGCCTGCCGCTGTGTCTGCCTGTGCTCGCTCTCTCTCTCTCTGACAAATAAATAAATAAAGTCAAAAAAAAAAAAAAAAAGAATGGATGTTTAAGTGCTCATGTGCTGTAGACCACTCCCAGGGCATTTATTCCTCCCAAGTCTAGTCCCCTCCACCCCCACACCTTTTTTTTATTACCCCAGTATACTCACAGGCTAGAGATAGATTCCAAAGTAAGCTGGAGCTGCTAAGGTTTGACGCAGGGTCAGGTGCTCTGCTACCGGGGGATTCTTTACTTGAGACTTCTAGGTGGGGGCCACCCCATTTCCCCCACAAGGTATATTTGAATTGGAAGGCACATGGGAACCAGAGGTTTGAACTTTCATCCAAAGTGTGTAATTCTCAGCCTCCACAATAGAAATGTGGTTAGTCTGCTTACATGAGCGTCTAAACAGAGAATAAATCTATTCTTTCTATTCTCATTTACCTTGGACCTAAAATCTGGCAGTGGTTCACCAATTTTCTGCAAAGAATTCCACTCTATTGTGAGTCCAGCTGCATGGACTTTGCTGTGCTATAATCACGTCTTCATAGTCAGCCACACCAACAATTGTGTGGAGCAGCCCCTGAGCCATGATTACCCTGCAATGATCATTTGTGGTTTTGTCAGTCATTTCCTAAAACTGAGTCTCCCTGGCATTTCCCCACCCCATGTTGTTCTGTGTGAGTTGCAGCTGCTCCGCTAGGGCTTACATCTGTCTCTAGCACATATTCATTGTGTTTATATCAGGGACAATCCTGTGATTTTCTTTATTTATTCAGTGGACAATTACAATAATAGGATATAATAGGCTATAATGTGAAGGAGTTGAAATGCCCAAGGGAAAAGGTTAATAATAAATAAAAACCCTGATAAAGATATCTTATCACTGGATGACAATGTGTAAGTCTTGCTTTTGCTTGTTATTTTTTTAAGTTATCCTGGAAAGAATAAAGTATGAGGAAATTCAACATAAGAAAGGTCCAGAACCAGAAATCTGGCTGTGTAAGATGGTTCTGATAGATATCTTATATTTATCAAGCAAGAAGTTAAGATGAGACAGGGCTGAATGGGTCAGGCAGGAAACAGATTCCTAGTCCAAATATAGTGTTTCAGGAAGTTGGCTAAGGCAGAAGATGTGAGCTAAGTACATCATAGGAAAGACTGATCCAGAATATCAGAAAATGTGCAAGAACTGAACAAGCTGTGGGAGGCCACAGAGTTGAATTTTGATCCTAAGATGATGTTGACTTTCCTCACTTATTCATTCATTCATTTATTCATGTTGTACGGATCTAATAAGCACCCGGTACCTACTAGGTCCTGGGATAAGCACTGTATATATATTGGTGAAAAGGCAGACAATGTTCCTCCCTTAGTAAACTCTAGAATAAAGCATGGGAAAAGAGAGAACTAAAAAGTATATTAAGGAGAAAGTATGAGAATAAGGAAAGTCAATAACTCATTTATCTATTCAACAATTACAAATTTCACAAGAAGGATATCTATTTAATTTAGGGTTTGGAGGAAGTATAGACCAAAGTTTAATAATTTGAAGGATAAATAGGAGTTTCTGAATTTCAAGAACAGTGTGGTAGAAAGAAAGAATAGGATGATAGAAGCATGATTTGAAAAGCCAAGGAAGTGAAGAAAGTGTGTTCCCAGGACAATGACTAGTACTGCCTAGTAGCTAAGAGAGTTGGCGTTTTTAAGGACTAAAAAATTACATGCAATAGATTTTATCCAAGACTGTTGGAAATGACGAGATTAGAGAAGGTAAAATTCAAATCATAGATTTACTTTGAATCTATTCATGAATCTTCTTATTCAATAAATACCTCCTGGGGGTGCCTGGGTGGCTCAGTGGGCTAAAGACTCTGCCTTCGGCTCAGGTCATGATCCCAGGGTCCTGGGATCGAGCCTCACATCGGGCTCTCTGCTCAGCAGGGAGCCTGCTTTCCCCCCTCTCTCTGCCTGCCTCTCTGCCTACTTGTGATCTCTGTCTGTCAAATAAATAAATAAAATATTTAAAATAAATAAATAAATAAATATCTCCTGAAAAATTTTTAGTAAAAGCTATTAAGTGTAAGAATGATGATGAATTTTATTTAAATACCACTTACTTCACTTGAACCTCACCATGAGACTACTGTTAGGTCAGGTAGATATTATTTTACTCCTCTTTTTTTTAACATATTACAAAAAGGTTGAAGGAATATTATAGTGGACACTGATATGATAGGAAAAAAGTTCCCCCCAAAGATGTCCATCCTTTGTTGGAACCTGTGAATATATGCTATGTTATATTACAAAAGGTTTACAAATAGAATTAACAGATTTAATTACCCCTATAGGAAAAGTATCTTGGATAATACAATGTAATCATATGGGCCCTTAAAAGTGGAAGAGGAAGAAAGGCAGAGGAATTCATCAGGGAGATAAGATGGAAGAAGCGGTAGGATAAACTTGAAACATGAGAGGGACTTAATCCACATTTGTCGGCTTTGAAGATGGAGAAAGAGGCCTGTTATGGGTTGAATTTTTTCACTCAAAACTCTGTATGTTGAAATCCTAGTACCTCAAAATATGACCATATTTGGAAATTGGGCTATTGCAGATGTAATTAGTTAAGATGAGGTCATGTTGTAGTAGATTCATCATAACTAGTGTCATGACTAAGGCCATGTGGGGAGACACATGCACACAGGAAGAAGTCCTATGAAGGCTGGAGTTAATGCTGGCACAAGCCAAGAAGCTACAAGAAGTGAGGAAGGAGGCCTGGAAGAGATTCTTTCTGTGCCTTCACAGGGAGCACAGCCCTGACAACACCTTGATTTTGGACTTCTGGTTTCCAGAACAGTGAGACAATAAATTCCTGTTGTTCTGACCCATCTGTTTCTGGTATTTTTTTTTTTTTTAACATCAACGCTAGCAAACTAATACAGGGACCATGAGCCAAGTTACATGGGTGGTCCCTAGAAACTGCCAAAGACCCTCAGCTGATAGCCAGCAAAAACACTGGGACCTCAGTCCTACAACTGCAAGGAAATGAATTCTGCCAACAAATTGAGTGATTAAGAAAATGGATTCTTCCCTAGAGTCTCCAGAAAGAAACATAGTCCTGCTGACACCTGGATTTTAGCTGAGTAAAAACCTTTCTGAAACTCTGACCTAAAGAACTATATGGGGATAAATTTGTATGGCTTTAAACTGCTAAGTCCGTGGTCATTTTTATGGTACCAATAGAAAATAAATAGAATTGTGTATATCAGAATTTCTTGATTTTTGTTGCTGAATAATATTATATTGTATTAATATTTCAGTTATTTATCAGTTCTATTTTTGAGCATCTGAGCTGCTTCTACTTGTTTAGCTATTAGAAATAAAGCTATGGTGAATATTCATTACAAGGCTTTTGTCATATTCTCCCATGTTTACTGTACAAATACAGAGGAATAACATTGTTGGGTCATAAAATAAGAATATTTTCAGTTTTTTTCCAACTTGATTGAGCCATTTTACATCTCCACCAGCAATGAATGAAGTTGAAGGTACTCTACATCTGTGCCAACATTTGGTCTTAACATTGTTTTTTTATTTAAGACTTCCAGGTCAGCATGTGTTTTTATGTACTCTGGATACAATCCTTCATCAGATTGTTTTATTGCAAATATTTTCCCCCAGTCTATTGTTGTCTGTTCCTTTTCTTTAATGGTAACTTTAGATGATGAAAAATTTCAATTTTGAGGTCTAACTCATCAGACTGGCTTAACAAACCTTTGTCAAAACCCAAGTTTTACCTAAAAGCTCTAAGATCTACATTTGTATTAAAATCTATAATGTATTTATTTTTGTGTACATTGTGAGATTCGTTTTTTCACATAGATATTCTGTTATTCTAGCACCGTTTGTTAAAAAGACTTTTCTTTCCCCACCATTCTGGTGCATTATCAAAAATCATATGCCACATGACTATGCGTCTATTTCTGGGCCAGCTATTTTACTCCATTAATTCATTTTTCAAACTTTATGCCAGTACCACACTATCATGATTATGTTGGCTTTGTAGAAATCTTGAAGTCAGGTAGTATTTATCCTCCAATTTTGTTCTTATTTTTCAAATATTTTCTTGTAAGCAGTGCATTTGCTTTTGTACTTTGACATATGGCATTTGTATTATTATTCAGTTGGAAACTTTTATAATATTTCATTTTATTTCTTTTGTCCATGAGTTATTTAGGAGTATGTTGTTTAATATCCAAATGCTCTGGGATTTTACAGATTTTTTCTTTATTAATTTTTAGATTAATTTCACTGTGGTCAGAAAATATTCTCTATATTATTTCAAAATTTTAATTTAACTTTATTATCTATCTATCTGTCTATTTAAGATTTTATTTATTCATTTGACAGAGAAAGAATGCACACAGAGTGGTATGGGAGAGGCAGAAGAAGCAGGCTCCCCACCAAGCAGGGATCCTGAGGTGGGGCTCTATCCTAGGACCCTAGGATCATGATCTGAGCTAAAGGTGATGCTTAACCAACTGAGCCACCCAGGCACCCTATTTCAAACTTTTTAGATCAAGAAGACTTTTATGGTACAGTATACAGTCTATCTTGTTGTGTGTATCATGCACACTTGAAAAGAATGTGTGTTCTACAGTTGTAGGGGTGTAAAGTTCTATTAATACCAGGGAAGTAATTGATATTTCTTTTTTGGATCACTATTTTTGGATCAATATTTTTATTCAGTTTGAAGAATGCTTTCAGTATTCCTTGTAGTGCAGGTTCTAAGATGTCTTTATTTTTCCTTCTTTTTTCAAGAAACATTTTTGCTACATATGGAATTTTGGGCTGATGTTTTTTCTTTCAGCATTTTGAAAACACTATTTCATTATCTTCTGGCCTACATAAGTTCTGATCAAAAGTTAGCCATTAATTGATTTGTTGTCCTCCTTCATTTTTAATTTTTCTTGTGATGCTTTCAAGATTTGCTCTTCTTTGTTTTTTAGTGTTTGACTATGATATGCGTACTCATGACCTTTTTCATATGTATTTTGCTTTGTAGTCATTATATATCTTGAATTAGTAAATTTTAGTCCTGAATCAAACTTTGGAAACATTTAGCCATTATTTTCCAAAATAGCTTTCTGGCCCTATTCTATTTCTCCTCTCCTTCTGGGACTCATTATACATGTTAGGCCACATGAAATTATCTAACAATTCCTTGAAATTCTATTTTTTATGTATATTTATTCTCAGTGTTCTTCATGTTGCATGATTTCTATCAATTTGGTTTAACATTGACTGAAATTTCCCTTGTCATCTCTATTCAGTGATTTAATAATATGTATATATAATATACATATATAATAAATATAATATATGTATTATAGGATACATTTATTATATATATATTTCTCATTCTAGAATTTTTATTTGGTTCTATTTTATTACTTCACTTTTATCTGCTGACATTTCTTTTTTTCACATACACAAACTTATTTTCTTTTACTTCATTGAAAATTATTTTGGCAACTATGTGAAATCTTTGCTAATTTTAACATCTGGATCATCTTAGTGTTAGTCTCAGTTTTTGTTTTTGTTTTTGTTTTTGTTTTTTGGTCTTTTCTCCTGCAGATAGGTTCCAGTGCATATATAAGGTAATGAAGTTGTAGAAAATCTATTCTTTTTCTCCAATGAGACTTGGTTATTTTGTTTTAATAGGCACATAACTTGGTTGGACATAAACTGCTATTCCTGAAATGATAGTTTCACTTTCAATTCAAATATTCTCTATTTAGCTGAGTTTCTTTGCCTATGCTTCATGCATGTATTGTTCAAGGGTAAGCAGAAGATTGTTCAGATAGAATCCAGAAATCTCTCTCTGCTTTTTCTTTGAAGGATATCCCACTCCACTTACATTGTTGTAGTTTCCCAGATTTGGTACTCTAGTTACCCAAACAAGAATTCCTCCAATTATTTTTCCAGGGTTCCTTCTGGAACATTTTGACAGCTTCTGCCTTCATGCTGAAAGCAGCAAGAATGGGCAACTCAAAACAGCTATACTTTTCTGAGCATGGATACCCCAAAAGAAGCTTCCTGTTTCAGTTCATTTTCTAGTGATTTTGGATAGATTCTTTCCTTATTATGTCCAAAATTAATGGTTGTTATCTGTCTATTAGGATCCTACTAATTCCCACTAATCCTGTTTTCACTACTAGATATTTGCTTTTAGCAGTTGCTACTGATATTACAACATACATATTTTACTTTTCTTAGTCTAATTGGAATTTGTATTGCATGATTGCCTGTAAAGTATAGAATCTGTAACTGTAGAAGTCCATTTATCATCCCTCCAATTCCTAATTCTGTATTTGTCACAGATATTAAATCTATGTACTTTATAATCCACAGATGGCAATATTGTTTAATGAAAAATTTGTTATTTCTAATAATTTAATAGAATTACAAAAAATTGTCTTTTATATTTACAGAGATATTTAGTTTTTCATTTCCTTCTATTATTTCTCTTCAATCTGATGAATGTCCCTTTGCTTTCTATGTAAGCAGATCTGCTCAAAACAATTATTCTTTCTATCATCTGAAAATGCCTATTTCCCTTTTTTCCTTAACCAGCATTTTTGCTACATATAGAATTTTGGGTAGTTTCTGTGGGATTTGTTTTTCTTGTTTTGTTTTCAGTTATACCACATTATAAATGTTGTTCCATTCCCTTCCATTGTCTTTTGGTCTTCATAATTTCTAATTAGAGGTCAGAAATAATATGAATCATAGTTCTTCCCAAGTGAAATGTGCTCTTTTTCTCTGGCTGCTAGCAAGCTTTTCTCTATATCCATGGCTTTATTCAGTCTGACTATGATGTTACTAGGCAAGATTTTTTATTATATGTATTTTTCTTGGGATTTGTTGCACCTTGAATCTGAGAATGTAATGTCTTTCATCAAAATAGGAAGTTTTGGGGGCACCTGGGTGGCTCAGTGGGTTAAGCTTCTGCCTTCAGCTCAGGTCATGATCCCAAGGTCCTGGGATCAAGCGCCACATCAGGCTCTCTGCTCAGCTGGGAGCTGCTTCCTCCTCTCTCTCTCTCTGCCTGTCTCTCTGCCTACTTCTGATCTCTCTCTGTCAAATAAATTTTTTAAAAAATAGGAAGTTTTCTATAAGTATTCCCTAAAATATTTTTTGCTTCATTCTTTGTCTCCTTTCTTTCTGGAATGACAAGTAAAAATATATTAGATCTTTTGACATTTTTCCACAGGTCTCTACTAAGGCTCTACTCCCTTCTGCATCCCAATAATCCTCCACTTTCTTCTTGAGATTTCATAATTTCTTTTTTTCTCTCTTCATTTTAATGAACTTGCTCTTCTTTCATCCTCATCCCAGTTATAAGTCTATCCAGTGAATGTTTGATTTTAAATATTCTACTTTTTAATTTTGGAATTTCTATCCAGTTTCTACTTTTTTTCAAAGATTTTCTTTCAAATGCATCATTGTTAATGTATTTTTTTCTTTACACTATTGAGCATAGTTGCAATAGCTATTTAAAAAATTATTTCCTGGGACGCCTGGGTGGCTCAGTTGGTTAAGCAGCTGCCTTCGGCTCAGGTCATGATCCCAGTGTCCTGGGATCGAGTCCCACATCAGGCTTCTTGCTTGGCAGGGAGCCTGCTTCTCCCTCTGCCTCTGCCTGCCTCTCTGTCTGCCTGTGCTCACTCTCTCTCTCTAACAAATAAATAAATAAAATCTTTAAAAAAAAAAAATAAAAAAAAATAAAAAAAAAAAATATTTCCTAATTCAAATATATGCATGACCTCATAGTCAGTTTTAGTTATTTGTATTTTTACTTGAGACTAGGTCACAATTTCCTAGTCCTGTTTATAACAATTAACTTGAATTGTAACCCAGCCTTTGTGAATGTTATGTTGTATAGACGCTAATTTCTGTTACATTCCTTTGAAAAGTGTTTATGTTTTTGCTCTAGCAGGCATTTAAATTGGTTGGGCTCAGATTCAAATTTTGTGTTTCGAATAGCTATTCCTGTCTGAATTCAGCCTTTGGCCAACCTGCTTTGAGTCTGTTTCCTGCACAAATCTCAGAGAATAGCCAGAGATTTGAGAAAATCTTACATGCAGAATTTGGGGGTTTTCCTCTCTGGGGCTCTCTTTTCTGAATTGCACTCCCACTTTCAGGTGCTTGTCCTAAACTCTGGTCTCTGTTTCTTTATCTCAGAAAGACTGCTGGATTTCTATTGACATTCTAGCTGCCCAGCACAGCACTCACTCTGGCCAATCATAAGGCTATGGCTTATAAAAACAGCAAAATCACTCCACACATCTCCTTTCAAAATGTCTTCTCTTCAGAATCTGTTTGCTTTTGTTCACTCAATATATCTCCATATCATTATTTTATATCTTTTTGCCCCTACAGCTTATAGTTGTTTCTATGTGAAATGAGGGATTAGTAGGTATACACAGTTATATTGAAAACTCACCTCTTCCTTTTTTGATAGAGTAGGAAATGTACACCCAGACTTGCTCAAGTTGTTGGGTTCATATGTGGTGGAATAGAACTTGAACCCAAAGCTTCTGACCTCAAAACATATAAGGCCTTCCCTTTGTATCAAACTACACACTGCTTTTGTTCTGACTCAAGTGAGTGGCAATGCATGATTGGATGGTAGAATGCCACAGGGGAACTTCCTCCTGCACTTAATAAGGGGGAAGGTATAGGCTAGATATTATAGATGCCAAATTAAGCCATCCAGAATACCAGAAGGTATGGAGGGTTGGGCAAGTATGCACATTGTGCTTGACACTTCTAGGGATTTCCCATCTGCTCCTTTCCTTCTACATAGCTACATATGGACACTACACTCTGCCTACCAGTATTTGAACTGGAGTTTATGGGTTTGGCAGTCACATCATTCTTGAATGCTGAAATATAAGATAAAAATATATCTATCAGGACTTGTGTTTATTGTTGGTGGGAGAAAAAAGCACAAGTTTGCTTGTGAGGAACAAAGACTAGAGAGAAAGGGAAAGGAACAAGAGAAAGAGAAGATTCTGACAGAGTTGGAGCCCCTAGTTGCATAATTTTCTTTAATGCCTCATTATATTTCTATAATTGAATTTTCCTCAATATACATTTTTATGCACATAATACATTCTCCTTTTAACTAAGCTGGTTTACTCTGGATTTACTTGCAACCAGGATTTCTTAAATACACACACACACACACACACACACACATATTTATCATATATATGATGATTGTTGCTGTTTTCCCTACTAAGCTGCTAGTACCAGTGCAATTAAACATGATATTTTAGTTTCTTAAGAGTGCCTGACAGGGTTGCCTTGGTAGCTCATTCAGTTAAGTGTCTGACTTTGCTTCAGGTCATGATCTCAGGGTCCTGGGATGGAGCCCCACATCGGGCTCCCTGCTCCAAGATAGCAATTTTTCTAAAATTTAGTATTTTTATTGCTCTATTTCCAACTTCTAGAAAAGTATCTGATATGTAATAATCTTTTGTTAAATTTGTCAATGAATGAATATTTGAGATACGCTTGGAAAAATGAAAAATAAAGCAAGTTTCAACTTTAATTCTTGGGCTTTAATGAAATGAGGCTATAGAATTTATCCTCAAGAAATCTGCATGGGGCGCCTGGGTGGCTCAGTTGGTTAAGCAACTGCCTTCAGCTCAGGTCATGATGTTGGAGTCCTGGGATCGAGTCTCACATTGGGATCCCTGCTTGGCAGGAAGTCTGCTTCTACCTCTGACCTCTCCCCTCTCATGCTCTCTCTCATTCTGTCTCTCTCTTCCTCTCTCAAATAAATGATAAAATCTTAAAGAAAAGAAATCTGCAAAATTATAAATATATATGTATTTACAGTGGTTTCCATCATGAACTTTTTAATATACTACAATAGAGACATACTTCATTGAATTATGGTATGAAATAAGAGATGAGCAAAATGATGTACAGAAGAATATTTATCAACATGAAAAAAATGCTCTATCAAAACAAAATTACAAATGTTACAAATAGTATATTCTCATACTTTGAAATGCAATTATATAGCATGGATGAAAGAAAGTCATCAGAATTTATTTCATGGTATGCATGGTGATGAGCTTACAAGTCTGGTTTTCTTTGTGTTTTCTAAGAGTTCCATATTATACTGAATTAGTTTTGTAATTAGCAAAATTAAATAGTTCAAATTCTAGTGAAGTTTTTTAACATAGATTGGGTTCATGTTGCTAATGAGATCTCTGTTCAATGTCAATACCTCTATTATCTAATATAAATGGGAGTTCTTACTAATGAAGAGCTATTACCAATGATGTGCTGGTAAATGTTTTAACAACCAGCTTTTTGCAGAAAAAAATTCTTTTTGGTAGTACTTGATGGTTTCAGTGGGGTAGATAATCTGGCCATGGTTAATTTCCAGCTGCCAACATGACATCACTGAATACATAGGCGAGAAGAGATGTGTAAAATCAGATCTCATGAGCTGAGCAAGCTTTGGCACACTATTGCTTATTATACAGATCATGTTAAGAATGCTAATTTCCAAATATGGGCCAGGGCTTGGCAAACTTTTGGGAAATGTCCACATAGTTAATATTTTAGGCTTTGCATTGTACATGGTCTCTATTACCACTCACTTCTACCACTGTAGTGCAAAAGCAGCCATATAGACACACATAAGTGAATGGGTATAGATGTATTCCAATAAGACGTTATTTACAAAAACAGATGGCAGGCCAGAGTTAGCCAATGAGCTATAGTTTGCTCACCCTTATAGACCATAAAATATGTAAAATCAAGAATGAATCTAATGCAAGATAATCTTTCTTTAGAAATTCAAAAGATCCTTTAAGATATTGCTATACCTCAGATGCAGGGCTAGGAACATCTGTTATTACTGTGCTTTTCATGCATGGACAATGCATGGGTTGGGTTGGGGAGGAGATTAAGCCAATAAAATGCAGGCAATAAAACGTTTATTCAGTTATATTGTTTAAGGAACCAGAGTGTGTTTCTATCAGATATGTCAATTCTATCACACTATGACATATAAGAAGATTGGGGGAAATGTGGAAGCCTGATAAAGTCTCTATGGGCCTGGGTCATGTGAAACCTATCTGTAAGCCTATTTACAGGATACAGTAATCTTGTAATATGTAATTTTTAGTTCTTAGTAAATACATGCCTGGGCCTGTCTTGCCAAATTCTCCCCGCCCCCACTCCCCACCACCAGAAAAGCTGACTTCAGTACTAAGTGATTAGTAAGCCTCACTGGGGGCCATCTCTATGGTCAGTTGTTGCTGTAGCTCAGGGTCAGAGGAGTGTGATGTTCTAAGTTCTTTGAAGAGTCTGGTCCCAGCAAAGCAGCTCTGAAAAAAACAGGTCCGTGAGCAGTTGAGCAAGGGCCTGTCCATTTCAACTTATCTTTCTTCCCCAAAGAATCAGTTTCCTCGTGGTTTCATCCTAAAGCTCCTAGGTGGAGAAGGGAAATTTGAGTTCAATAGTTTTCCACATCTAACTTCAATGCCATCCTTATTTACTAGGGACTTGGTAATAGACTAAAGGACCATGATATAAAAGCTCTCATGTGCTTAGCAACTATTAAAAAGCACTTAACATTCCACTCTCATCATGTAAGTATCAAAGGAATGACTTGGTCATCAATTCAGGGAAGGCTGCCCTGCCCCTTTATTCTGTGAAATGTTGACTTGATAACAGTGGAATCTTATATATCAACCAGAAGGCTTGGCCCTTACCCCTCCTTCAGTATACACCGCTAAGCCTTCACAAGTCCCCAAGAACCTTTGTTTGGGGCAAATTCCTCTGCGAATCATGTTAGAACTTGATATTTCTGTAATACTCCTTTATTAAGGAACTTGCACTTTACTTGTGTTTATCTTCTTAATCTCTGGAGCCTGTCAGTGCAGCCCATAGGGAGCCAATCTCCTTCACATGTGGGAAAGCTGAGCCTCCAGAAAGAGGAAAAAGACTTGCCAAGAGTTGTTATGTCATTCATTAGGAACAATGAGATTTGAATTTAGGTTGCTGTAGTAGTGATAGTCATAGCCACAGCTAGAAGCATTTTCCCTGAGAAATAACCTGAAATCTTCAAAGGCATTTAACCTCAGGGCCAAAATCCTGATTGTCTCATTAAATTGTTAGCAGTTCCCCTAGGGAACCTTCTTTTTCATTTGTACATTGACCTGCAGGCCTGAGAGTTGGTGGTCATAAATCCTGTGAGGAAAAGTTTATCTAGCAGAGAGAGATACCTTTCTTCCCTGAGATAGAACAGAGTTGGGTCATGGAGAGGACTGAATGCCCTTAAGGCCCTCCCTAAGGAAAGGATAAAATGCCCTGGAATTCAGCACATGGGTTTTGGAAATCTTTGAGTTGGGTTTGGGAAAGGCACCATGTTTTGTCTTGTGAAAAACATTTTTCAGGAGATTCGCACTGAACTCAGGTGTGTCTCATTTTACATAATAAATTATGGCTGACCAACACCGTATGCAAATCAGCTTGATGATGGTGAAATAATAGACTGTTTACTCTGAGCCATTTAGCAGTTCTGTTTAGGAGAATGGATTCATGGAGCTTCGAGTTTGTAAACCCCACTTTCACCAGACCAGCTCTACTTTTAAGATTTTAAGTATTGAGAATTGGTACAAGACTTTTTTAGAATGAAAAAGGTTTTAACTAGGAAACCACCCTTCTAAGAAAAGTAAAAACAGAATCACAGACATGTGAGGTGACTTTCTCAAAGACCACCCAGTTATCTGCAGAAGAATTCTTTTCTATTGAGAGGTCCTTCCATGGTGTCATTCTGAAAGGATGTCACCACCATTTCAGGGGTGCTTCATAAATCCATAGCTCCTAAAGCTGAAAGAGAGCTCAAAAGATTGTGATCTTCATCCAGGAAGATATTTTCTTCTAACCTTACTGTAGGGATTAAAGCCTTAAAACCTAAGTTGTCTGTCCACATTCATACAAATAATTAGTAAGAGAGAGGGTGACAAAGTCTTAGATACAGTGTTTCCATCTGGCCTTTTCTTGTCATATTCTTCATTGGTTAGTGGCCCCTGACTCTTTAGCCTCCAGTTTCTCTGACCTTTGATTTAGAGAAAAAACTCTGGAAATCTAATATATGAGACTTACTAAAAGCAAGTTATTCCCCACTGAAGAGAGCCCAAAGAAATGTCTTTTCACTGCACTTTGCATGCAGGTAGAGTCAGACACAAAATTTTGGTTTAGATCCTTGATCTGTGTCAGAGATGTATTTGATCTCTCAAGAACCCTCTATTGTCAATTAAGAGAACACAGGATTAACTCTTTGGAAAATCAACTTTAAGAATGATATAAGAACAATATATATATATATATTTTTTCCATTGGATCATATTGGACTCATATCAGAGTTCCATTTATATTTTGTAAACACATCTCCATCATTCCAAGCTGATTGCTCCCTGCCTGACCTTTAATAAACCCATCTGATAATTTTAACTAGCTGTCTTTAAGCTGTCCCATTACCTTATGCACAATGGCACTGAACAATATACATGAGGAAATGATGAAGAGATCACTTAATTTCTTAAATGATGGCGATCATTTATATGGGCACACTAACAATAAGCATGGGTACAAACTATGTAGGTAAAAGATGGTATTTGTTAAGGTGAGAACAACATTCCACCTGCCCTCCCCACCCCTGGTCTATCCAAGGAGTCTTTCCTGGTGCTAAGGAAATGGCAACAAGAGAAGATAACTATTGTCCATGGTGCACTTGGCATTGCAACTTGAAAATATCCTTATGGCTAGGTGCAATGCTTTATTTTGGCAGGGGAAAGACAGTAACACCAAGATGAGAAGTACCATGTGGTTTATGATGACTAAAAATACCTTTTCCTTGTGATACATGCACTTAATGTCTGTAGAATTGTTTGCTGTAGTTCTATGAAAAATGCTGTTGGTATTTTGATAAGAATTGCATTAAGTCTGTAGATCGCTTTGGGTATTATGGGATATTATGGACATTTTAACAGTATTTTTTCTCTTAATCCTTGAGCATGGGTTATCTTTCTATTTGTATCATTTTTTATTTCTTTCATAAATGTTCTATGGCTTTCAGAGTACATGTCTTTCACCTCCTTGGTTAAGTTTATTCCAAGGTATTTTATTATTTTTTATGTGATGTAAATTGGATCGTTTTCTTAATTTCTCATTCTGCTATTTCCTTATTAGTGTATAGAAATGCAATGGATTTCTGTATATTGATTTTGTATTCTGTGACTTTATTGAATTCATTTATCAGTTCTAGTAGTTTTTTGGTGAAGTCCTTAGAGTTTTCTATATACAGTATTATATCATTTGCAAATAGTGAAAGTTTTACTTCTTCTTAACCAACTTAGGTGGATTTTATTTCTTTTTCTTATCTGATTACTATAGCTAGGACTTCCAGTATTATGTTGAATAAAAGTGGTGAATGTGAATATCTTTGTCTTGTTCTTGATCTTGAGTGAAATCTCTCAGTTTTTTCCCTATTGAATATGATGTTAGCTGTGGGGTTTTCATACATGGCCTTTATTATGTTGAAGTATGTTCCCTGCAAGCCTTCTTCATTGCTGGTTCTTATCATGAATGGATGTTGTACTTTATCAATTCTTTTCTGCATCTATTGAAATTATCATGTGATTTTTTTTACCCTTTTGTTGATGTGATTTGTGAATATGAAACCATGAAAATATGTGATTTTATGAATATGAAATCTCACATGATTGTGGTGAATGATTTTTTTAATGGATTGTTGGATTTTGTTTGCTAATTCTTTGTTGAGGATTTTTGTGTCTATGTTCATCAGAAATATTGGCCTATAGTTTTCTTTTTTTGTAGTATCTTTATGTGGTTTTGCAATCAGGATAATGCTGGCCTCATATAATGAATTTGGAAGCTTTAGTTCCTCTTTAATTTTTTGGAATAGTTTGAGAATAATAGACATTAACTTTTCTTTTTAAAAATAATTTTATTTTTCAGTGTTCCAAGATTCATTGTTTATGCAACACACCCAGTGCTCCATGCAATATGTGCCTTCTTTGCATACCCACAATACGTACCCATCACCAAGCTCACCTATCTCCCTACCCCCTCCCAAACCCTCAGTTTGTTTCTCAGAATCCACAGCCTCTCATGCTTCGTCTCTGCCTCCAATTTCTCCAAATCACTTTTCCTTTCCTTCTCCTAATGTCTCTATGTTATTCCTTATACTCCACAAGTAAGTGAAACCATATGATAATTGACTCCTTCTGTTTGGCTTATTTCACTCAGCATAATCTTCTCCAGTCCCATCCATGTTGATACAAAAGTTGGGTGTTCATCCTTTCAGAAGGAGGTGTAATATTCCATTGTATATATGGACCATATCTCCTTTATCCATTCACCTGTTGAAGGGCAACTTGGCTCTTTCCACAGTATGGTGATTGTAGCCATTGCCACTATGAACCTTGGGGTACATATGGCCCTTCAAAGACACATTTGTATCTTTGTGGTAAATACCCAATAGTGCAATTGCAGGGTCATAGGGTAGCTCTACTTTTAATTCCTTAAGGAATCTCCATACTGTTTTCCAAAATGGCTGCACCAACTTGCATTCCCACCAAAAGCGTAAGAGGGTTCCCCTTTCTCCACATCCTCTCCAATACTTGTTTACTATCTTGTTAATTTTGGCCATTCTAACTTGTGTAAGGTGGTATTTCAATGTGGTTTTGATTCGAATCTCCCTGATGGCTAATGATGATGAACATTTTTTCATGTGCCTGTTAGCCATTTGTATGTCTTCTTTGGAGAAGTGTCTGTTCATGTCTTCTGCTCATTTTTTTGACATGGTTATCTGTTTTTTGAGTGTTGAGTTTGAGGAGTTCTTTATAGGTCTTGGATATCAGCCCTTTGTCTGTAGTGTCATTTGCGAATATCTTCTCCCATTCCGTGGGTTTCCTCTTTGTTTTGTTGACTGCTTCCTTTGCTGTATAGAAGCTTTTTATCTTGATGAAGTCCCAAAAGTTCATTTTCACTTTTGTTTCCTTTGTCTTTGGAGACATGTCTTGAAAGAAGTTGCTGTGCCTGATGTCAAAGAGGTTACTGCCTATGTTCTCCTCTAGGATTTTGATAGATTCCTGCCTCATGTTGAGGTATTTTATCCATCACAAGTTTATCTTTGTGTATGGTGTAAGAGAATGGCTGGGTTTCATTCTTCTACATATAGCTCTCCAGTTTTCCCAACACCATTTATTGAAGAGACTGTCTTTTTTCCATTGGATATTTTTTTCCTGCTTTGCCAAAAATTATTTGATCTTAGAGTTGCAGGTCCATATCTGGACTCTCTACTCTGTTCCACTGTTCTATGTGTCTGTTTCTGTGCCAGTACCATGCTGTCTTGGTGATCACTGCTTTGTAGTAAAGCTTGAAATCAGGCAATGTGATGCCCCCAGTTTTGTTTTTCTTTTCAACATTTTCTTTGGAATTTGGGATCTCTTCTGGTTTCATACAAATTTCAGGATTGTTTGTTCCAGCATTTTGAAAAATGCCAGTGGAATTTTGACCAGGATGGCATTGAAAGTATATAGATTGCTCTGGGCAGTATAGACATTTTAACAATGTTTATTCTTCCAATCCATGAGCATGGAGTGCTTTTCCATCTTTTTATGTCTTCTTCAATTTCTCTCATGAGTGTTCTCTAGTTCCACAAGTACAGATCTTTTACCTCTTTGGTTAGGTTTATTCCAAGGTACCTTATGGTTCTTGGTGCTATAGTAAATGGAATCAATTCTCTAATTTCCCTTTCTATATTTTCATTGTTAGTGTAAAAGAAAGCTACTGATTTCTGTACATTGATTTTTATATCCTGCCACATTACTGAATTGCTGTATGAGTTCTAGTAGTTTGGGGGTGTTTTTTGGATTTTCCATATAAAGTATCATGTCATCTGTGAAGAGAGAGAGTTTGACTTCTTCTTTGCTGATTTGAATACATTTTATTTCTTTTTGTTGTCCGATTGCTATTGCTAGGACTTCTAGTACTATGTTGAACAGTGGCAAGAGTGGGCATTCTGTCGTGTTCCTGATCTCAAAGGAAGACTGTCAGTTTTTCCCCATTGAGAATGATATTCACTGTGGGTTTTTCACAGGTAGATTTTATGAAGTTGAGGAATGTTCCCTCTATCCTCTACTTTGAAGAGTTTTAATCAGGAATGGATGCTGTATTTTGTCAAATGCTTTTTCTGCATAAGTTGAGAGGACCATGTGATTCTTTTCTCTTTTCTTATTGATTTGTTCTATCACACTGATTGATTTGTGAATGTTGAACCACCGTTGTATCCCAGGGATAAATCCCACCTGGTCATTGTGGATAATATTTTTTAATGTACCATTGGGTTTTAATAGCTAGGATCTTGTTGAGAATCTTGACATCCATATTCATCAGGGATATTTATCTGAATTTTCCTTTTTGAGAGGGTCTTTGCCTGGTTTGGGGATCAGGGTAATGCTGGCTTAGTTTTCCTTCTGTTTCTATTTTTTTAAACAGCTTCAGGGGAATAGGTACTATTTTTTCTTTGAATGTTTGGTAGAATTCCCCAGGGAATCTGTCAGCTCCTGGGTTCTTGTTTTTTGGGAGGTTTTTGATTACTGCTTCAATCTTGTTACTAGATATTAGTCTATTCAGGTCCTCAATTTCTTCCTATTTCAGTCTTGGAAGTTTATAGGTTTCCAGGGATGCATCCATTTCTTTTAGGTTGCTTAACTTATTGACATATAACAGTTGATAATAATTTCTGATGATTGTTTCTATTTCCTTGGTTGTGATCTATTCCCTTTCATTCATAATTTTATTAATTTGGGTCCTCTTTTCTTTTGGATTAGTTTGACCAGTGGTTTATCTATCTTATTGATACTTTCAAAGAACTAGCTTCTAGTTTCGCTGATGTGTTCTACTATATCTCTGGTTTCTAACTCATTGATCTCTGCTCTAATCTTGATTATTTCCCTTCTTGTGTGTGGGGTTGGCTTAATTTGTTGTTGATTTTCTGGTTCTTTAAGGTACAAAGAGAGCTTGTGTATTTGGGATTTTTCAGTTTTTTTTAGTGAAGCTTGGATGGCTATGTATTTTCCCCTTTGGACTACCTTTGTTGTATCCCACATGTTTTGGACCAATGTGTCTTCATTTTCCTTGGTATCCATGAATTGTTTAAGTTCTGCTTTAATCTTCTGGTTGATTCAAACATTCTTGAGCAGGATAATCTTTAGCTTCCAAGTGTTTGAATTCCTTCCAAACTTTTTCTTGTGGTTGAGTTCCAGTTTCAAAGCATTGTGGTCTGAGAATATGCAGGGAATAATCTCAATCTTTTGGTATCAGTTGAGCCTTGATTTGTGAACCAGTATGTGGTCTATTCTGGAGAAAGTTCCATATGTGCTCGAGAAGAATGAGTATTCTGTTGTTTTAGGGTGGTATGTTCTGTATATATCTATGAGGTTCTTCTGGTCTAATGTGTCATTCAAAGCTCTTGTTTCTTTATTGATTTTCTGCTTGGATGATCTGTCTATTACTAAGAGTGGCATGTTAAGATCCACTACAATTAATGTGTTCATATCAATATGACTCTTTATTTATTTTTTTTTTTAAAGATTTTATTTATTTATTTGACAGACAGAAATCGCAAGTAGGCAGAGAGGCAAGCAGAGAGAGAGGAGGAAGCAGGCTTCCTGCCGAGCAGAGAGCTGGATGTGGGGCTCAATCCCAGGATCCTGGGATCATGACCTGAGCCGAAGGCAGAGGCTTTAACCCACTGAGCCACCCAGGCGCCCCACTCTTTATTTTGATTAACAGTTGTCTTATGTAGTTGGCTGTTCCCATATTGGGGGCATAAATATTTACAATTGTTTGATCTTCTTGGTGGGTAGACCCTTTAGGAATGATGTAGTGTCCTTCTGTATCTCTGACTACAGGCTTTAGCTTAAAATCTAATTTATCTCATATGAGAATTGCTACCCCAGCTTTCTTTTGAGGCCTATTGGCATGAAAGATGGTTCTCCATCCCTTCACTTTCAGTCTGGATGTATCTTTAGATTCCAAATGTGTCTCTTATAGACAACATATGGACAGTTCCTGTCTTTTTTTCCAGTCTGCAATCCTGTGACATTTTATAGGAGCATTTAGGGGGCTCACGTTGAGAGTGATTATTGAAAGATAAGTCTTTATTGACACCATGTTGCCTGTGAAGTCCTTGTTTCTAAAGATTGTCCCTGTAAATTTCTGTTCTATGTCACTCTTGGATTCTTTCTTCTTTTCTAGAACCCCCCTTAATATTTCTTGTAGTGACAGCTTGGTGGTCACATACCCTTTTAAGCCTTGCAGGTCTTGGAAGCTCTTTATCTTTCCATCTATTTGAATGTCAGCCTTGTTGGATAAAGTATTCTTGGCTGCATGTTATTATCATTTAGTGTCCTGAATATGTCTTGCCAGCCCTTTCTGACTTGCCAGGTTTCTGAGGACAGGTCTGTCATCATTCTGATGGTTCTTCCTCTTTATGTAAGGAATTGCTTCCCCCCAGCTGTCCTTAAGATCTCGTCTGAAATTATGATTCGTGAATTTCCCAATTAAGTGTCTGGATGTCTTTCTAGACTCATTGATCTTAGGGGGTATCCTTTCTGCCTCTAGGACATGAACACTTGTTCCATTCCCCAGACTGGAGAAATTTTCATCGAGAATTTGTTCAACTATATCTTCTATTCTTCTTTCTTTCTCCACCTCCTCAGGGTTCCCAATAATTCTGATGTTGGAATGCTTCATGGCATCATTTATTTCCCTAATTCTATTTTCATGGCTTCTAAGCTGTTTGTTCCAAGCCTCCTCCTGATCCTTCTTTTCTATCAGTTTGTCTTCTAGATAACTAATTCTATCTTCTGCCTCAGTTACCCTAGATGTTAGAGTATTTAGATTAGATTGGATCTCATTGATAGCATTTTTAACTTCTACCAGATTGGCTCTCACTTCTACCCCTAGAGAGTCTATGTTGTCACTAATGGTCTTCTCCAACCTAGCAATTGCCTGGGTAATTGTTACCCTGAATTCCCTTTCTGACATACTGTTTTATGTCCATACCCAATAGTTCTGTGGCAGAGGGCACAGTCTCTGAATTTTTCCTGTTGGGTGTTCTGCCTCCTAGTTATTTTGGTGAGAGGTGGTTGAGGGGGTGTATAGGGGAATATATCAACCACGATCCAGGCAAGGTACATCCTCTTCACTACTGTCTTCTGCCCCCATAGAGATCCAGAATTGTATAATCTTACATCTCAGGCTGATTTCATGGGGGTTCAGAGTGTCCTGGTAGATATTTAGGTTACTTTAGGGGCTGGTTGAAACAGGATATCCTACTTCTCCACCATCTTGGCCCTCCTCTTCGACATTAACTCTTCTTTAAATGTTTGGTAGAATTCATCTGTGAAACTCTCTGGTCCTAGACGTTTGTTTTGGGAGAGGTTTTTGATTTTTTATTCATTTCAGTTGCTGGTAATCAGTCTGCTCAAATTTTCTGTTTTTTTCTGATTCATTTTTGGGAGGTTATATGTTTCTAGAAGTTTATCCCTTTCTTCTAGATTGTCCAATTTGTTGGCATACAGTTTTTCATAACATTCTTTTATAATGCTTTGTATTTCTGTGGCGTCTGTTGTTGTTTCTCTTCTTTCATTTCTGATTTTGTTTGAGTCTTGCTCTCTCTCTGAGTCTGGCTAAAGGCTTATCAATTTTGTTGATGTTTTTCAAGAACCAGCTCCTGGTTTCATTGCTCTATTTTATTTTTTTTTTTAGTTTCCATTTCACTTATTTCTCTTCTACTATCAATTATTTCCTTCCTTCTTCTTTCTACTGGTTTTGGATTTTGTTTGTTCTCTGTTTTCTAGCTCCTTTAGATGTAAGGTTAGGTTGTTTATTTGAGATTTTTCTTGCTTCTTGAGGCAGGCTATAAACTTCCCTCTTAGAACAGCTTTTGCTGCATCCCCCAAATTTTGGACCACTGTGTTTTCATTTTCATTTGTTTCCATATATTTTTAAAATTTTCTCTTTGATTTCTTGGTTGACCCATTCATTGTTTAGTAGCATGTTATTTAACTTCCACATATTTGTATTATTTTCATTTCATATTGTATTTGTATTATTTTTCTTGTGGTTGATTTCTAGTTTGATAGTGTTGTGCTCAGAAAAGATGCATGATATGACTTCAACTTTTTTGAATTTGTTGAGACTTGTTTTGTGTTTTGTGGCCTAATATGTGATCTATTCTGGAGAATGTTCTGTGTGCACTTGGAAAGAATTCTGCTGCTTTAGGATGGAATGTCCTGAGTGTATCTGTTAGATTCACATGGTCCAATGTGTCTTTCAAAGTCATTGCTTCTTAATGATTTTTTTGTTTGGATGATCTATCCATTGACATAAATGAGGTGTTAAAGTACCCTACTATTACTATCAGTTAGTTCCTTTATGTTTGTTATTAGTTACTTTGTATTTGGATGCTCCTATGTTGGGTGCATAAATATTTATAATTATTATAGCTTCTTATAGGATTGCCCCTTTTATGAGTATATAATGTCCCTTTTTGTCATTTGTTACAGTCTTTGTTTTAAAGTCTATTTTGTCTGATATAAATATTGCTGCCCTGGTTTTCTTTTCACTTCCATTTGCATGACAAATATTACTCCAACTCTTCACATTCAATTTGCATTTGTCTTTAGGTCTGAAATGAGTCTCTTATAAGCTGGAATGTTGCTTCACATTTTTATCATTCAGTTTCCTCATCTGTACAATGGGGATTAAATCTTGTCCAGCCATAATAATAACTAAATAAGTTAAAGTATTGCAAATAGTGCTGGACACAGTGAGTTTCCTATCAATGTTAGCTATTCTTACTTACAGACCAGCTTTTCTGAGTACAATATGGTAATCATGGTAGTTTTATACTCTTCCTACATCAATTTTATCATCTTACTTAACAGATAAATTTTTGAGCTCCTAAGTATGTACCAAGCATGGATTCTACAAAAAACCCACTGCATGCTGACTGAAATTTAAAAATTGGTTTTCCTGTGAAGTTCTGTATTTTGAGCTTTCATGCATTCATTCTGTGTTCATCAGAACCAAAAGATGTTGTTGCTAAAGGAACACAATGCTGTAATTCTGTTTTTGTCCCCACCACTAACCTACCATACCTTTTTAGCTTATTGCTTCTCCTCTCTGACCCTTATATTTCTCCTTTGTAAATTTAGGGGTTATAGCAGTTGGACTGGGTAACTTTAAGTTCTCCCCAACTCTAAAGTACCAATGGTATATGAGCAGTATTCTCCATTTCTGTTTCCTTGTGTATGCCTGGAGGATGTGATAGGAAATGTTCAGAAAGTGGGGTCATAATATCATGCACTGGAGCAGTGTGTAAGTCCACTTCACAATGTACAACTTTCATAAAATCTGAATTGCTAAAGTAACACTACCTCTCAATTCACAGGGTAGTCATTTCCATAGTTGACAACAAGGAAAAGAATTAAAAAGGACCAGAAGAATGAATTAGTGTATTTTCAGTAGTGAGAGTACTTCCTCAAACATAGTTTGGTGCCCAAAAGTAAAGGTGAACGTCTGTCTCCTAAGATTTTCTTTTTAGAGTATGGGAAAGCAGTCTTAAAAATCTGCCCTAAGTAACCCTTCCTATTGGCCTGCTATCCTAAATATTGTCCTGCCTCCTTGATGAAGTGGTCTGACCCCTATGACAAGAGTTCCCACAACCATCTCTTCACGCCTTGTTGGCTCAGTTTCTCATGATGGATGGCATGACACACAGTCAGCAGGGCTGTTGGTACCTGCTCTGTAAATGACTCTGGTATCATGCTGCCAAAGGCAAAGTGACCATCTCTCAATTCCGGCTGAGCATTTTGACTTCAGGTTTTCAAGTATGGAAGCAAGTGATTTATGAGACACAAAAAGGCATAAATGGCCTTCCATTCTTTTTGACAAGGAAAGACTCCCTGTATAACCTCCAACCTATGCTTCCTTTGCAGAAGAATACTGCCTTAGAAGGAAGAGTATATCACACCTCGCCCATCACAAAAGCTGAAAACATCTACTCCAACTGATTTTGTGTGCATTTGGACCTGCCCATTTGATGGAGTATCGGAGTGTTTGGATATATCCTGTTGGTCTAAGAAGAGTCATTCTCATTTATCCCAGTTCAACATTAGTGATGCAGACAATAATCTTGTCATCAAAAGAACTGGTTTTAAGACTGAAAAGTAGCCATAATTTACATAAGAAGATAGTGCTATAAGATAAAAAAATAATCCTGTGTTCATTGGCCAGTGCTTTATAGATATCTCATCTTTCCCTAGATTCCTCATTGGTGCCTTAAAGACCAAGTGCTCTTCTGAACCTTCTGAGCTACAAAGCTTCACTTCCAAGGTGAGGTTCAAAGATAGGATAAGATTTGGGAATGTGTTGAGGGTAGGATGACAAACCATTCTAGTTTGTCCAGCATGGAAGAATTTCCTGGGACATAATACTTTTTAGTACTAAAACCCGGACAGTCCAAGGAAACACAATACTCTGGTACTAAATCCTGGACAGTCAAAAAAAAGTGTGACAAACTATCCACATTCCTTGGAAATGATAACCTGAAAGGATTGTGGAATGGAGTGGAGATGCCACTAATCTTTTTTTTTTTTTTAAACTGAAGTGAATTTGCCATTTAATTTGCAAATGAATAGCAAGTAAAAAGGCTGAACAGACTGACCTTTGTACCGTAAGCCCAGTAGGCTTTATGTGAGCCCCCTTCAGGTAGGAAATGTTCCCAGAGGCTAGAATGGAACTCCCTCTAGAAGTGGAAAATGAGTTATACCAGCAGATCATGTCAGAACTCTGTCTTATGGGCAACTTCACAGGATCTGGTGCCAAGTCGGGCACACTGTAGCCACTAACTACATCATTGGCAATTGTCAAAAGCTTTGGTTCTGTTTAAGTCTGTTTCTTCTCACTCTGACTCTCCCATAAAGAGATGAGAGTGGTTTGTATTTTCTTGAGTGACATTATCTTATGGGGAAAAATGAAAAGGTGACTTATATTCTTATAGTCATTCATTATTGTTATTAGTGACTGAGTACAAAACCAGTTAGGGTTTGAAAAATACTTCAGACACCTTTTCAGACATACAAGGCTTGCAAAACAAAGCAAATTCCAGAGACTATTTCTTTCCATTCTGAAGGGAGGGGGTATTCTTCTGAAGGTTATGCAATTGATACTTTAGTGATTTATTTGGCCTGGACTCATCTTAATGTTCGTTATAAGACATACTAACTGCTTGAGAAGCAACTTGAGATTTAAAATAAGCTTTTAAAAGGTCTCCTGGCCTTAAGAGCAGGAAGTGACATATCACTGAAAACAAATCTGCTTTAACTTCACAAGTTTGCTTTTCATTTAGGAAAAAAAAAAAGGCACTGGGGCTGCATAAATAGATTCTAAACTTCAAAAAAAAAAAAAAAACACTCTTTCCTGAGACTCTGAGACTGAGTCTAGACAAAGGGGAGTCTATTCTAATACTTTTCACTGATCTCTTTGCATCCAAGTTGATAGAAATCCCCCGAAATGGAAATACACAGATCCAAGAGACAGAGTCCCTCAATGCTCTTTAAGAGGTTCTGAAATTAAAATACCTAAATGGGTGGCCCCAGACTCCATGGAAGTATTATGTTGTGATGACTTAGAGCAGGTCTCTGGTACCCTGAGTTTGAATCCCGTTTTGTTACTAACCAGGTCTTGGACTCAGGGTTAAGTGACCTTATGTTTTGCATCTCAGTTTCCCTATCTATAAAGTGGGAATGATAGGGGCACCTGGGTGGCTCAGTGGGTTAAAGTCTCTGCCTTTGGCTCAGGTCATGAACTCAGGGTCCTGGGATCGAGCCCTGTGCTTCCTCCTCTCTCTCTGCCTGCCTCTGCCTACTTGTGATCTCTGTCTGTCAAATGAATAAATAAACTCTTAAAAAAAATAAAGTGGGAATGATAGAAGTACTTTTCTCATAGAATTATTATGAGGAATAAATGAGTTAACATACGTGAAGTGCTTCAAACAGTGTCTGGCAAATATGTGCCGTGGACACTTCTTAGTAGTTTGCACAAAAGTCTTTTGAGGAGCTTGAGTTCTTGAACCCATCAGATCAGAATCTCTAAACATGTTTCTTCTTAATCCTGGATATTAAATCATCATATTAAAATCATCTGGGGCACTTTAAAAAATTTTGCTGCCCAGACTTTACCTCACATAAGTTCAATCATAAAGTCTGGGGTTAGAGCCCAGAAATCTGTATTTTAAAAAATGCCCAGGGTGTGATCGTCATGCACAGAATGTCGAAAACTGCTGTTCTAAGCTAAAGCTTGAGAATCAGTGCTTTTAAGGGACTTTGCATGCCATATGTCAGGATGTTTGTGAGTGTGTTTAATTGTTTGAACTTATAACATTTTCATGATTTATTCATTATCCAGAAATTTCAAGTAGGCCTGTATTATTTTGTCTATAGCTGTAATTTTCCTGATGTGAGGGTGCCCCTCTGCTGCCATTCACATTCGAGTATCTAACACAGGGCCAGTATACTATAGTGGTGATAATAAGGAATTGAGGAATTGTTGAATTTCACCATCTCCAAGGTCACGATAATATTTGTAAGGGTGAGGAGTGGTAAAAGTGGAATGTGTACTGAGTGGGTTCTCCATCCACCGGTGGGTACTATAAGAGGTTTTGTTTCCTTGTAAGACTTCGCTTTTTCCAGTTTCTGCTTTGTTTCCTTTGTCAAGGTGTCCAAACAAGGTCACTCAGGGGTCTTCTGTGAGTGAGGATCCTCAGCTATCAACAGCATGGAGTGTTGTTCTGGATAAGCACCTCGAATCCCTAATGTTACTCTGTGACCCTCAGTTGGCAGCTGAATAGCAGTCTCCTAATCCAAAATAGGAGCAAAACAATCTCCACCTCACATGCCTGTTGTAAAGCTCCAATAAGACCATATATGTGAGAGGGTCACATAATGGATACAGGGCCAAGTTTTGTTTTAGAGGACCACTGGACATTCCCATTTACTACATTCTAGGGTGATTGAGAACAAATAAAATAGGTTTATTATTTGATGGGCAAAAACACTATTCACAGAGGGAACAAAAAAGCCAAGGGACTTCAGGAGCAATCATCTGGTGACCTGGATAATATACATTCTCTATGTAAATGTTGAAAGTCTGAATAATCCAGCATGGTGGGTTCTCACATGGATTGTCAAAAATAGAACATTTCAGCAAGAGATGCTAAGGAGACCAAACATTCCCAACATTGCTGCCCTGGCCTGATTTTCCTGGGGAGTTTCCTCAACCAGCTCACAGAAGCTTGGCACGACTGTCCATAGTCACTAGGGAGGGGTGGTGTGGAGAGAAAGATGCACAGAGAAAGGGAGGGAAGGAGGGAGAGATAGAGACAGAAAAGAGAAAGGAAAAGAAATCCCCAAAGCAAGAAATCCGCATACCAGTCCTGCAGCAACCTAGCAATCAAGGCATTAGCAGCCAAAAAGCTTTTCTCATGGAGGGGGAGTTAATGGATTTATATTAGTTGTGGTTATCTGGATTTCAGATTGACACCATAAATATTCAAACTCTGAACTCAGCTGGAAGCAGCCGCCACTGACTTTTCTGTGACCTAGCTGGAAACTTTAAATCAGCTGTCTCCTTGACTTTCAAGGGAATGACATGCTCCAAATCCATGAGATAGCATCTCCTCAGTGTTTTATTACCTCCAAAGGACCTCAGTTCAGTATGGTCTGTAGCTGCAGCCTCCTCCTTTGAATGCCAAGTCTAGTTAAAATTGTTAAGTCATAAAGTACTCTGCCCTGGAGTAGAGAGGTCCTAACTGCAGGCACAGACGGGGCTTATTCTACACAATACTCTCGGTGAACTTGCAAACCCTGCCATACAGTGTTCATGGACTGACATGGATCTCCACCCATGGCTCCCTCTATTCAGGAGGTTTTGCCCAGGTACTTTTTTTTTCTCATTTTCCTCTTGTGTTTATTTGTCCCCAGGAGATAGATTTATAGAGCTTCAACACAGGTACAGGGGACATTGTCTTCTCAATGTATTGTGAGCTGCTTCCAGTTCCTGTGCTCAATAGCTGGTAAAGGTGAGATACTCTTGCAGAAATGGAGTCTGAGTTTCTCTCTGGTTCACGTCATGGGGGACAGGAGGACTTTGATGGTAGGAGGAGGGGCACAGCCCTCCCCCCACACCATATTTCAGGGATTGGGAACCTTCCACCAGCAACAGGCTTCCTTTTGCTCCATGACAAATTGTGCTGAAGGTTTGACAACACCAAATCCATCATAAGGATCGGGCCAGCTCCTTCTCTCTGTCAGCCTAACAGATGTGGCAGCAGCCACAATGTCAATAAAGGTTATGTCCTGCTTCAGAGAAAAAGAGGCCAAAACACCATTTAAGTAATTGCTTGGGGGAAAAAAAAATCAAGCTATCCTTCTAGGCAGGCGATGGCATTATCAGGAAGCCTCCACACATAGGCTGCTTCTACCCTCTTTTCCCAAATGAGTTGAAAGTTATTTTCAGGGGAGGACATGTGGGTCTATTACTAAGAGAAAGGGCAAGGCATGCAAGCTGTGACTTGAGAGGTCCCATCTACTCAGTGTTTGAAAACTCACCAGGAGCTCCTATTCTACCATGTAATCTGGACTATAATATACCCCAGATGTTACAAAACTCTCTTTGGATATTTGATATAACGGGGGAGGGGGAGGAGTCATGAGAGTTAAATCAGCACAATGTTAACATATTTTATATTTTAATATTACTAAATTCTGAATTTTATGAGGCCACCCTAATTTTTTCTATGCCTATGGCCTCTGAATATCTTAACCCTAGCCTGAGCAGAGAGTATTCAAGGAGAAAGAATAACGTGAGAAGGAAATCATAGAAAACCAGCACAGTTGGAATGGAAACTTAGGGCAGAGCATGGTAGCGTATAGAGGCAAAAGGGTAGGCGGATGCACACCAGGGACGAAACACTCTAAGAGAGAACTGGCCAACTCACCACTAGGTCTCCTAAGGTGATAGGACTCTCCTGCACAATTATCAACAGGAAAGTAACAGGATCATATCTGCATTTCAGACAAATCACTCTGACAGCTATGTGAGAGTTTGGGCAGAGAAGGACAAAAAAATGGAGGCAAGTGTCAGTTAAAGGGATGTTGAACTCAACTTGGTAAACTATAATGTGTGTCTAAACCAGGGCCTTTGTACTAAAGATGGAAAGAAACAATACTTGAGGGGTAAAATTAATAGGTATCTTGAGTAGTTAGACACCAGGGCTGAGGAAGAAAACTCCACTTGTGACAAAGTCCCCATTTCTTAAGTTTGTGTGACTGGGGGTATTGTGGTACTACCACCTGAAATGAAGACTGCTAGAAGAGGAGCCATTTGGGGAGAGTGAATGATGAGCTTAGCCCTGGGCAGGTTCGCTTGAACCTCTGGTGAATAAGACCAACCCCAATTTCCCAACCTGCTTTCAGTTAGTTGCCTCCGCTACCTGTCTACTGTCATGCTAGAGAGAAAGTTCCATTTCTAAGGTAGAACCACTAATTTGGAGTAGGGTGTTACATTCAGTCTCTGGTCCACATTTTAGAGGAGGGCGTATGTGCTTCCAGTTCATGAGACACTACATTCCCATCAATTCCTAATGAATTCTAAAGTATTCTTAGCCCAGGACTTGGTTGTGATCTGCTGTAGCTTAATACAGCCTGGAGTAGGAGCATGCTGAGAATCCTGGACTACTCTGGAACATAAGACATAACACCACGTAACTGAAGTCTATAGAAACAGATTTCACTTGTTGATTAGTGGTTTGATAGCATACCAAATCTTAATAGATTCTGGAGAAATTCTAGTGTTTATTCCCTTGGCCATCTAAATTATTGTTGAATACAAAAGGTGAACATCTACTTAAATTAAGGCAAAAAGTGTAGTGTTTCAACTTCAACATCATTAACATATTTTAGCAGTGGGCTCTCAGGAGTAATCAGAGCCTGGGCTGTGGACTCCTTTAGTTTCTTTCTCTTGTCTTCTTTCTTATTTGTTTCTTTTTGTCCCTGTTCCATTCTCTTAGATTGACTTTCTCCAAAAGTTGGAAACATATCCTTTGGGTTGCATTTAAAATCCTTCCACTCAAGAAAGGCTGCTTAACTTCCCATGGTTTCAACCTGAGGAGCCATGGGACTCAGTAAGTAGAGTGTTCTGATGGACTACACTTAGTAGAATCACACATTCGAAGAGTAGGGAATCAATATTTCCCTGTCCAAAGTGGGCACTTTCTCAAAAGAAAAGGATACACCTGCCAGATAAAGCAATAGATACATGCTGTGACGTTGTTGTAAAGAATATGCAAAGCCTTGTTCATGCCATGACATCCCAAAGTTTTACAGAAGGTCAGTGAGAGTTTGTTATGCAAACACTCAGCTAAATCTCACTCTGAGGTTTATAGAATGGGGCAGGAACCATTACTGTACCCCCTACTCTGATTCATGACTTATTCCCCTGTGCTCCTATAGCATCAAATGTGTGCATCTGGTAAACCACTTAATACACTGCCTTGTAATTATTATTTATGTGCCTGTCTTCATCTCTAGACTGTGAGCTCTTTGAGATCAGTGACTGTGTCTTCATCACTTTTATGTGCCCGGTTCCTGGCACAGATTTTGGCACATTATTTCAGTGGTATTCTCTCTCCTGCTAAAGAGGGAAAAAACCTAACTATTTCTTAGTTTGAAAGTCTGTTCCCAAGTCATGGAAGCAGCAAGTCTTTCAAACAACAGTACGAAAAAAAAAGTTTTCCACTGCATTTCAGACAAATATTGCCATTGAAAAGTAAGATTACTCCTGAAACTCACAGCACTCCTTCCAAAGTGACCCTCAAGAGATATTTGCTGATGGATTGGAAAGATGGAGTGGGAGAAAAAGAGATAAGTGGTAGTCTTCTTGCATATTTCACTCATGGATAATAATATTGTGTATATATAAGGATATTAATAAATTACTCTTTACACAGTATTGTGTTTGGAGTTGTGCAGTGGTCACAGGAGTCATAAAGAATTTCTGTGTTGTGCCATTTACACTCTCTCCACTCCCTCCACTGAACAGCAGTGAGATTGTGATCTGTTGACCAGTGCAGTTCAGGGTGCAGCTGGTGACTGTGGCACAAAGCAAAGCAAAAACAAGAGTTTTTCTCCCCAGAAAAATCTCATAATCAACACAGCGAACCTGCCACCAGAGCCTGAAAGAAACTGTTACCTTTCGTCAATTTTACTTGATTTTTAGCTGTTTTCTGCCATTACTGGTCTTCGCATATCTATCCTGGGAAGAGGGTCTGGGGAGAAAATGATGGCCCCTTCTGGGTCATTTGCAGTATTGTGGTCCTTTTGAAAGGATCACATACCTCCTTCTATTTACCTCCAGAGCATTAGATGCTAGGAAATTGATTTTAATTGATCAATGGACTGGCTTCCACCCCACCAAGGAGCTTGTCATATGCAAGAGCAACATTTAGGAATGAAAAATCTAGCCATATGCAGATTCCTAGTTTTGTTCCCAAAATAACTCGTGGTGTTGTTGGCTCCTTTTCCTCATCTTGTTACCATCTGGGGTTTGTGTATGTCTGTGTGTGCATGTGCGTGGGCAATAATACCTCCTTCCCACAATCTGCCAGGCACAGACACCCTCCATCGACCTCTCCCACGCTCATCTACTCACTGAACCAAGGATGTGGAAAGGATTTCAGATAAAATGAAAAGGCCCAGTTTCTCCCTTCCTGCCCAAGATTCTACATGCACTTCATGCTTGCCTCAAAGAGAGGGGGAAGTGTAGAAATACAAGCAGAGACCAAGAAGACTGGTAGCAATAAGAATTAATTTGTGAATATCTAGATTTAGGTGGCTCCTGTTAAGCCAATGTGTGGCAGGGCTTAAGGACTTGGGGGCGGCAGACATTTTTGCATAAATGGAATAACTTACTCAAACTATGGTCTGTTTCCTTTTTACTTCAGGAACTTATTTATTTCACATTTTTTTTTTTTTTTGGTTTAGAAATGACCGGGGCATTGAACTAATTAAAAAAATAATTTAATATGGAGGAATAAATCCTACCAAAGTTGAGACCTTGTCAGCCAATTTCAACCTGGAGTGCAACCTTCGAACAGACTAGTAAATCTCCTATAATAAGGGCTTCCAGATCCAGTATATCATGGAATGCTTTGCATACTTGTCAGGAAGCACAATTCACCTCCCCAACTGCTCTCACAAACTTTCTGAAACATGAAAGGAAGTTTCATGTTTGGGAAGCCAGAGGCAGCTAGGGGTTCAATGCTAGTGAAAAATGAAGGTAGAGGAAGATTCAACCAGACACAGCTCTGCCTTCTCCTCTTTCCCCTGTGAAGCAGATTAACTCACACAGGAAGAAGCTATCCTAGTCTGTGGTCATTTATCCCAGAGAACAGGTCAAGGAAAGGACAAAGGAGCCATCATGCAAACGAAGACGTGGAGGAGGACACCAGGATAGGTTTTATTATAAAGACTGCTACTTTGAGTGAAAAATGTGGAATAGCAGGCTCCCTCCTGGCTGTGTTGGTGTGAAATGAACCATTTCTTCTTGGTTTTCCATGCCTCCTGAAAGAGAACTCTGGCGGCTAATGCTCATGGAGCACCCCTGATGGATCGCCCTCAAGAGAAGTGGGAGTGGGCAGTGACTGTAGTGACTTGGGGTTATAAACTAAGAAAAAGCCTCTGTGATCCTAAATTTTTATATGTAATGTTAGAAGAACTCCATTCTAGACTCAAGGCTTTTGGCGAAGTTTTTGTCCATGTTAAGGAAGGGGTAAGGAGGAATGCTGAATAATTGGTGAATTAATTATTTTTTTAAATGTTGCCTGATTTACAGATTTTATTTTTTTTTATTTTTGAGAGAGAGGAGGGGGAGAGAGTATGCATGTGCATGGGGAGGGGTTGGGGCAGAGGAAGAAGCAGAGTCCCTGGTAAGCCAGGAGCCCAATGCAGGACTCCATCCCAGGACCTTGGGATCATGACCTGAGCCAAAGGCAGACACTTAACTGATGGAGCCACCCAGGCACCTAAAACTTTCCCTCATTAGAAACTAAGTCGTGGGCAAGAAGGAGAAAAGCCATATGGTCTTGAGTACCTGAGACAGAAGAAAGGGACATTCTTGACTGACCAGGTGAAATTAGATATTCAGTGTACTTCATAGTTTTCCTTAGCAAAAGATTATGTAGATCTGGTGAGACAATGAGGCAGGAATAAACGTTTCCTGTTTTCATTCTCATTCTGCTGATGATTCATGGTACTCAGATTTCTTTTCCACATAATGCCTCAGGTTCCAAGCATCAGAAAGAACATCCCTCTCATTTTTGTTTTCTTCAAAGGAAGAGACTTGAACCAGCCTTGAAGTTTAGAACAATGGATTTTGATTCCTTAAATTTCATTAATCTCCTGTATAATTATAATCAGATTATGATTATATGTACCTGGATTTTGCACCAGGCCCATAAGAATGAAGAAGTGTTTCAGATTTGAGCAAGTGTGTAGGAGTTTTCCGTCATACCAGCCATCGTGTGACTAGCAAACATCTAATTTCTGAGGTAGTCGCTGAGATGAAATCGGTTTCCAAATCCACGTAAAGACAGCAAAATCAGATACCAATTGCTCCTCCAAAGCATGTTGTGGATGACTTCTGAAGTATTTGGCTTACCATTAGGGTTTCAAGCTTATGGGATAATGACGGGTTTTTTGGGGAGGAAAAAAGCTTTCTTTAATATTAATAGAGTTTGACACAATAAATCCTACAACTCCCACTGAGCACATGATTTAGCTTTGACCATAACCAAGAAATTGCAAACATAGATATTTATCTCCCTGATGTTTGACCTCTTGATTTGGGAATCTCATATTGTATGAATGGAAATGCCTGACCCCATGCTCCATGCAAGGTAAAGAGTCAAGCTGGACATGACTCTTCATTCATGAGAACTTATAGGTCCTTTAAGTGGTGTATATGTTCTCATATATTCTTCTCCTGCGTTCTATGGTCTTCGCATTATCTATTATTTTCTTTGAAGAATGCCAAAGAATGGGGCTCAGAGAGAAAAGAACAAAAGTCCATACTTTAGTGTAATTTAAAGAGGGAATGGGGAGTCTTTCCCATGAGTTATGTGTAAATTTCACATTATTAACATGATGCTTCTTTTAGGATAAAATTTTAAATTCTTAAAGATGACATAGGGAAAAGTTAAAGGGGTGGGGGAAAATCAGGGAAAAATAGCTACCTTGACCACATATTATTAAATCTAAATTAATAATTTTACCCTTACTATGTTCTAGGCACCGATTCAAGAGCTATAGGGAATATTAATATATTTATGATGAGTCACATGTCCTCACAGAAGCATATGTCTTGTTAGGTAGAGATACTTGTAAGCATTAGATAATATCCAAGAAGATTTTAAGAATTTAAATAGCATTTCAAGATAACAGAAGCTATATTATTAAAGGGTGTCTGTGATTCATTACTGAACAAATTGTACAGACAATAATATTTAAGAGAAAGGAGAGATCCCTTTAGGTGAGGCTTGGCAGGGCCATTGTTAAGGAAGGAAAACAATATGCTATAACTTTATGCTATATGCTATATATGCTAAACTTTAACAATATGGCTATAACTTTTGGAATAGAGTATCAGAGAAGAAGGAATTTTACAAGGACAGCTCTGGAAGTCTGCAGAGGGGTCTCTTCGAGTCATTGATTGAATAGTAATTGATGGACACATGAGGAAAAAAACAAACAAACAGACCTATTTTGTACAGCTAAAGAACCATGGGCAAATAGTAGCTGAACAATTCCTAGAGCACACAGAGAGGAGGGAATAGCTTGTATTTTTAAGAGCCAGAGTAGAAAGACCTCAAAAAACATGGCTCATTTGGCAGAGTACTCACAAAGGTATTGCCTTGTTAGTGGGAATAAATTAGCTCTAAACTAAGGAATGCCCTTAGCCTGCCTTAACAAAGTGTAAAAGTAAGATTCAAAAGGATCAAACTAATAATAAGTAATTTAACTGCCTTCTAGGACAAAGTCTTAAACTATTTAAAGGAAGAGCAACAACAAAAAATCCAGCACTAACTACCTAAAATTCACAATGTCTGGCATCCAAACAAGAATGACAAGGCATGCATATAAGCAGAACAATATGATCATACAAGGAAATAATCAATAGAAACAGATTCAGAAAAAAAGAAATAATGGGAGTAAGCAATACAAGATATTAAAACAGGTATCATAAATAAGCTTCATCTGTTAAAGTAAAATATGACCATGATAGGAAGAAAGTGGAAATGTACAAGAATGGCCCAAATGAAAATCCTAGAGGTAAAAAAATATATAATTTAGAAATTAAAAGTGCATTAAATGTAATGGATTAACATCATAGGAGGCACTGCAGAAGGAAATGTTACTGGAGGTAAATGCATACTGAAAGAAACTAACATGAAGCCCAGAGAGGAAAAGAAACAAAAAAGATAAAAAGAACAGGGCCCAGTAACTGTGTGACAATATCAAATTATTCAAAATACACGCAAGTGGATTCTTAAAAGCAGAAGAGAGAGGGGACAGAAAGATATGTGAAAAAATAATGGCCAAAACCTTTACACTTGTGATGAAGACTATAAACTCAAGTATGTAAAACCTTGACAAAGTTCATACGGTATCAACTTTTAAAAATTCACATCAAACAAGTAAGTGGTTAAAAAACAAGGAGAAAGAGAAAAATAAAATGAATTAAATGTCAAAATACTATTAAAAGCAGCCAGAGGAAAAAAAGATACATATGTACAAAGTGGGCAGAATAACAGTTATAAGAATGATAGCTAACTTCTTGTAAGAAATACAAACCAGAAGAAAAGGAGGTTTGATTTTTAGGATTTGTAAGATTTTTTAAAAAATCAATTTATTATTTTTTTTAATTTAAATTTTCTTAGTAAGTCTACAGTTCAATACTGGTTACTGGAATAGAATTCAGTGATTCATCACTTACATGTAACACCCAGTCCTCATCACAACAAGTGTCCTCCTTAACACCCTTCACCCATCTAGCCCATCTCCCACCAATCTCCCCTCCATCAATCCTCAGTTTGTTCTCTATCATTGAGAGTCACTTATGCCTTGTTTTCTTCCCTCCTTTTTTTCTTTTTCCCCTTCCCATATGCTCATCTATTTTCTTTCTTAAATTCCACATATGAGTGAGATTATACAGTCTTTGTCTTTCTCTGACTGACCTTTTTCACTTAGCTTAATACACTCTAGCTCTGTCCATATCATTGCAAATGATAAGATTTCATTCTTTCTGATGGCTGAATAATATGTGTGTGTGTGTGTGTGTGTGTGTGTGTGTGTATACCACCACAAGCATAGAACAATCCTAAAATTTGTATGAAACTGCAAAAGACTCCAAACAGTTAAAGCAATTCTGAAAAAGAAAAACAAAACTGGAGACATCATGATTCTGGATTTCAAGCTAAATTTCAAAGCTGTAGTCATCAAGACAGTATGATACTGGCACCAAAAAATCAATTCTGAATTCTCTACTGAGTAAAAATATCTTTCAATAAAGATAGAAAAATAAAGATGTTGTAAGATAAATAAAAGATAAGAGAACCCATCATCAATCAATCTGTACCTCAAGAAAGGTTAAAAAAAACTTCTTTAAGCAGAAGGAAAATATCAGAAGCAGCTCACATCTATACAAAAAATAAATAGCACTGGACATGTTAACATGTGAATAAATACAGAAAGGATTTCAACTCATCTTCATCACTTCAAAAGATAATTGACTATGTAAACTAAAAATAATGATGAATTTTGAGGTTTATAATTCAAATCAGAGTAAGCTCTATAAAAGTTAAGGGCTGAAAGAGGGCAAATTAAAATATATTACTGTAAGGTTCTTACGGTATACAAAAAGTGGTATAATATAATTTGATAAGCTACAGCTATATATTATAAACCCGAGAGCAACCACAAGAAAAAATAAAAGAAGTGTAACCAATAAGCCAATATAGGAGAGAAAAATTCCCATAATATACCCAACTTTTTCCAAAGAAGATAAGAACACAGGAAAAGAGGAACAAATACCAGATTAGGAAAATAGAAGACAAACTGAAAAATAGAAATTAGGAAAACAGAAAACCAACTGTATTCCTAATTACATTAGATGTGAATGGCTTAAACACTGCAATTAAAAGAGATCATCAGAATGGATTGGAAAAAAAAACCCACAAGACCTAGGTAATTGCTGTCTATGAGAAAGTATAGGATGATGGAAAAACAAAAAAAAAGTTTAAAAAATCATTAAGGGAGTTAGGATATTATACTAGAAAATATTTAATTAATGCAAAATAAATAAGGAAGAACATATGAGATGAAAAACAAACACATGAGATTTGTAGAAACCAGTAAGTCACCTGACAGACTTACATCCAACTGTATCTATTATATTACATGTGAATGGATTATACAATCCAATCAAAAGATAAGATTATCAGATGCCTAAAAAACACAAGGTCCTACTTGTGGTGTCTATATGAGACATACTTTACATTCAAAGATACAAAAAGAGTTGGGAGTAAAAGAATCACAAAATATCAGGCTAAATAGGCTTTGAAACAAAAAAGTTGCCAATGAGAGACATTTTTTAATGATAAAAGGGTCACTCTATTAGGGAGTTAGAACTATTATAAGCACATTCACACCTAACAACAGAGCCCCAAATACATGAAGCAAAAATTTGACAGAATCCAAAGGAGAAACAATTTTAACAGTAGTGATTGGGGACTTCACTAATAGTTGTAGACCTCACTTGCAATGACAACTAAACATTAAATGAATAAGAAAACAGAAAACTCAGACAAAACTATCAACATATGAGAACCATCAGATGTTCATAGAACGCTCTAACCAATAGGAGCAGATTACACATTTTTCTCAAGTGCACACAAAACATTCCCCAGGATAAGACTATATGCTAGGACACAAAACAAGTCTCTTGCAAACACATTATCTCATTTTTAATTTTAGTCCTCTTGATAATTCTGTAAGGTAAGCCTGGCAATCACTAATTTCCTCATATCACAGAAAAGCAAACTGAGGCTCTGAGAAGCCATTGTGTGATTTCTCATGCCACTAAGAAGAGAGAGCACAGATGCTTGCTCTCACCTCTTCTAATGCACTTCCCTAAACAGCCTTGACTAATCCCCAGGATGTGGAAGTGAGGAAGGCATGGAGGTCCCAGCTTCCCATCTTCTCCACTGTCCCAAGAATCCTAGAAGAACAGTGGGCTGAGAGGAGCCCTTTCTTCTCTTAACGTTTTCTTGGCAATAATGATAATAATAATGCTTTACGTGTGTTGAAAACCCTGCATTTTACAAAACTCTTTCATTTCCAGTTCTCATAATAACTAAAACTGAGAGAGAGAGAGGAATTGAAACAATTGTATTCCTGTAGAAGTTGATGCATAGCTAGATTACCTGACTAATAACAAGCCCTACACTATTTCAAGCAAAAATAACTGAAAGTATTGTGACCTCTGGTCCTCCAGAAGTTCCTATTTGTTTATTTTGAGCTCCTAGTCATGGCACAACTACCATTCAAGGAAGCCCCTCTAGGATTTGGCTCAAGGACTGAGAAGACTCTGAAGGTGTAGAGTAAGAAGTGCAGAGAGGTAGTGCCTCAGGGATCAGAAAGGGAGAGAAAATTTGACTTTCTTTTACTTGCAGGAGATAGGGTTGGGTTGAATGTCTAATCCTTTTTGCTGCCTCTTGGATAACTGTGTCATAGCTTTATATCCATAATTATATATGGACAGAGTTTAAAGGGGTGTGAAGAGCTGTGTGTGTGTGTGTGTGTGTGTGTGTGTGTGTGTGTGTGTGTGTGTTTTCTTAAAGGATTCCATGGCCAAATAAGTCCAGAAAAACACTGGTCTACTGAGAAGTATTAAGGGGGGGTCTCAGGGCACCAAGTACTTGTTCCTAGTGCAGTACTTACCAATCACACTGAATCACACTTGCCTAATGATTAGCCTGTGTCCATTTTAAGCTCCTAGAATCTCATTTTGGGCCATTTCTTCTTAGTGTCTATGCATCTAGTAAAGAAAAGGCATTGAGTAAATAAATACTTGATGGTAATAAATAATGATCTCCACCGAAACAGGAAGTAATGCCTTGGTCCCAGCAGTGGCATCAAGATATTCACATTCTGTAGCCATCCGTTCATGCTCTGAACACTCAGGTGCTTATGAGCGCAGTTCCCACATCTCCACTCCCTCCACAGGCTCCTTCCAAACCCCCACACTCCCAATGGGCCGTGGGGCACTGCTGTGGGTATGCTCCATGCTTGAATATTAAAGGCCTCTGCTCTCTCTCCAGCTTAACCCTGGCTTCTGAGAGCTGGCCCTTTGGGACCTCTCCAGCCTTTCAAATGACATCCAGGAAAACCAGGCTGAATTATGAAATCACACCATTACTAATATCAAATCCCAGACCTCATATTTTAACATCATCTATGAAGTTCTGTCTAAAGAACAAGATTAATTTAATATGTAAAACAATAGATCCCTCAAATTAATACAAAACATTGTAATACAGATGACTTTTATTCAGATTTGAATACTGCACACAGAGGCTATAAGTAAATTAGTTTTATTGATCTATATTCATAGAATTATTTAAATGTACCCTCTGGTACTGAGAGCCAGGGGTTTTTCTGATGCTTGCCATTAATGCATTTTTCATTAGTGGCTAGTGCTGGGAAGCCCAAATTTCATTTGGCTGCAAAAGATTAATTTCCTCTTGACAACCATGGCCAGATTTAAAAAAAAAAAAAAAAAGAAAAGAAAAGAAAAAGAAATGAACCAGTTGAGACAGTGACCTATAGGAAGTTCTCAGAACTATGAATTAGAAGGCCAGGGAAACACAGATTAAAATATATATATATATATTTAGTGTGTGTATGTGTGTGTGTGTTTCTTGACTCTGTGTCTATTGGAAAAGAAACAGCATTTTGAAAAGAAAAACTCAGAATCTATGGTTCTTGGCCCTATCTCAGAATATGCATATATGCCACAATCATTTATAATAGGCAATTGCCCTATTTTTAATCTCAGCAATACAAATAAAAAGGCATATAGACAATTCATTTCCAAATACTTCAGACCTATCATATCCCTCGTTTGCCCGTTGCTTTCTCTAAAATTATTTTCTCATCAACCTCATAAAAGGAGCATATACAATAATAGTAACAATACAATTAAGGCTAAGGAAAGCCGTGAAAATTAATTTCATTTGGAGATTTATTAGAAAGTTTGGAACTCCCATTGAGATCACTTCTACCCGCTGGGGAGTCACGAAACTGAGTCTCTGAATTTGACTGCCGCTTGGGTGTTAAAACAGCTGAATGGTTCACAGCATTTCCTCCCTCCCCAGGGCAGTAGAGTCCCTGGTTTCGCATCTAACTACCTCATTACTGGAGCCCACCACTAACCTCTTCAGACTATGACAGTACATTAATACTGGTGAGGATCATGAAGACCTCAATGCGAAATATTTTTACAAGAAGGCAGGGTAAGCAGTCATTTTTATGATGTGATTTGTGAACCATTAAATGCCCCCTTGCTTAAAATATATCTCTCACAGACTTGCCCCAATGCCAGAAGATTCCCCATGTAGGAGACATTCCTTAGATATTAAAGTTCTGTGTATTTTGAAGAGGTCTCCTTAGGGCATAAATTCCCCGGGGAAGGTTAACTCACAATCAATTATTAGCACTAGGGCTTCAATGAGTCCCACAAATTGTTTTTTCAAAATTTACAGTTTTCACAAAGTGTGGGGAGCAGAAAATAACCCCCCATCCCCACAATAATGCTCATATCCTAAACCTCAGATCTTACATGGCTACCTGACAAAGGGGATGAAAGGTTTCAGAGAGAATTATGATTGCTCATCAGCTGACTTTGAGATAAAGAGATTATCCTAAATTCCCCAAGTGGGTTCAATAAAATCACAATGGCCCTTGTAATTGGAAGAGGGAGGCAGAAGGAAAATAGCAATGTGAGGAGGATCCAGGCCAATAATGCAGGAGGAATGGGGTCATAAGCCAAGAACATGGGTGTCCCATAGAAGCTGGAAAAGGCAAGGCAGTAGATTCTCCCCTCTGGAAGCCTCTGGAAAGGAATACAGCCCTGACAAAACCTTAGTTTTAGCCCAGTGAAACCCATTTTGTATTTCTTACCAATAGAACTATACAATAATAAATTATGTGTTTTAAGCCAGTAAATATGTGGTAACTTGTTACAGAAACAATTAAAAGTACTATACAAAGGAGTGGGGACAGGTGCATTTTGGTAAATGCATAAGTATGTAGAGATTAAATGGAAAGGGGGAAGGGTTGAGGCAGCACTTCAAACAATAAAGTATATTGAAGAATACATTGTGTGGTGACATTGTAAGGGACAGGGATGGGATTACTGGGAAGATGAGTAATTTATGTAGACACTGGACAGATGCAAGAGGAGCCACAGCAAAAGAGAGAGTAAATGGAAGGCAGAAGGCACTGTATTCATTTTCTGATGCTGTATGATAAAATGACCGTAAACTTAGTGGTAATAAACACATATTTATTATCTCACTTAGTAAATCTGGGAAGAGCTGTGAGTCAGAAATCTGGGGACAACTTAGCTGAATCCTCTGTTTATGCTCTGACAAGGCTGGAAGCAAGGTATCAGCCAGGCTGTTCTCATCCGGAGGCTCAAGTGGGGAAGAATTCACTTCCTTGTTCGTTCACATTGTTGGCAGGATTTATTTCCTTGTGACTATATGACTGAAGGCCCTAAGTTTTGCTGGCTGTTTCTTGGAGACTATTCTCAGAGGCCAGAGGCCAACCACAGTTTCTTGCACCTGGGCTCCTCTGACGTGATGGTTTACTTTATCAAGTTCACAAGGAGTTTCATTAGCTCCAGTTTACTAAGACCAAGTCATATGTATCATAATGCAATCACAGCAGTGATGTACCCACACTTTAGCCATGTTCTCTTCGTTAGGAGCAAGTCACAGCTCTCTCTCACACTCCAGGGAAAGGGATTACACAAAGTAGTGAACACCAGGAAATTCTGTCCACCACTGGCTCAAGTCAAATTTGACCTATATCGCAACTTTGCCTGGATCATACACCTTGAGAAAGCCATTAACTGCCTCCAGTGGTTTGTTTCACAGTGAGATGATGGAATTGATTCTTCCATGGTCCCAAATGGCTGTTATTAGATCTCCAAGTGAAGTCTTTGAGGGCAAGACATCTCGTTGCTTAGAGTTTGTTGGAGGTGCTAAACCTCATACACTAATGAATAGGGTGGAGTTTGACCCTGTACTTCTCCCTGGTTAACTATTTCTCCTGCTTTTTTCCCCTTTCATTTCCTTTATTCCTCCTGGTTTCCCTACATTTCCTGCCTCTTCTTCACAGGCAGGAGTTTCTTGGATGAAATGAGCAAGTATCATAAACTCAAATGCTTCAGGCAGTCTTTGAGGGTTGATACCAACCACTGTGGCAGATGGGAGAGCAAAGGATCCACCTCATGGAGGCCATTGGTGGGAGACTCCAACCACCACTGCCATAGGGACACATGCTCGGCATTTCTGGAGGTTTTAGCTTTTCAATGGAATATGAAAACACAGATATTTTTGTTGTTATTGCTCATGTGAAATGGCCCAAGTCTAGTGTTTTAGAAACAGATTCTATTGAAAGAAATTTAAGTGAGCAAAACAAAACTAATCTCTGAGTCAGATAATTCAATGAGGTATCTGTTTGCAATTTCTCCTCTGAAGGGGCCTTCTGATTGTTGATGGGAATGCCACAATGTGGCAAACCAGTAGAGAAGGGAATGATTGGGGTGCCTGGAGGGCTCAGTGGGTTAAAGCCTCTGCCTTCGGCTCAGGTCATGATCCCTGGGGCCTGGGATCGAGCCCCGCATTGGGCTCTCTGCTCAGCAGGGAGCCTGCTTCCCCCTCTCTCTCTGCCTGCCTCTCTGCCTATTTGTGATCTCCGTCTATCAAATAAATAAAATCTTAAAAAAAAAAGGAGGGGGGATGATTAAGGTCAGAAAGACACTTTTTAGTGAAAACAGAAAGTGGTCAATAACATTTGTTGAATGAGTGATTGAGGAATGGTCCCCAATTTGTCTTAATAGAGAGGACTTCTTAGGTTTTAGCAAGAAAACTAGCTAAGTCTCTTAGTTTCTCCACACAGCCTCTGTTATTGATGTATTTTATATAATTTTATATTTGGCAAGACTTCAGTTCACCTGCAGAAACCATAATAATTGTGTGAGAGATTTTGGGGAAAGAAGAAAAATATAGGTAGGTTGAATCAAGTTTATCCAGATTCTGGATGATTCTGCCTTGTTTTGAGGCAGTGGCAGCTATGTAACTCCTTCACTTTGGGAATGGGAGGCTTGGTTTTCAACATCATATTACTCTACTTTCTGGTGGTGCCAACTCGGCTGTGCCTTCCTCTAAGCATCAAAGGAATAAAATCACTCTTCCAGAAACTTGAATTAACTTGGACAATTGCTGAGTCCTGGAAACCAGTAAGAGAACAAATCTAACCCAAGCCACTCTGCAAGTAAATTAGATGGTGTGTGCAAGTGAGTGTGTGTGTGTGTGTGTGTGTGTGTGGTCTTGTTTTGCTAGAAACATGACAAAGAATCCTAGGAAGTCGATGAATGAACCATAAGTGAACAGAGTGAAGAGTTAAATCTTCTTCCAAGGCTAGAATGGGTGATTCAGGATGGCAAGTACTTGGGCAGGTGGTAAAGGGACAGAAGATTTTGAGTATTAAGACAAGCCAAGAAAACTAAGCAGTAAGACAATGCAAGAATGATCACATAAGCACAATTTTTGCATAGTATTTGTAAACACTTCTGCATTTTATTAAAAGGAAATCCCACATCGAAACTCCCTTACTGAGAAGCAAGCAGCCTCAGAAAAGCAAAATTTAAAGATGTGCATATTTTTATATTTCTACCTGAGTATTTTTTTCATTTAAAATAAATTGGGCAACAGCTACTTCAGAACCAAGGGAGAAATAGAATCCTGCTGATCAAGGTTGTAGGGAGTTTTCTACGCGAAACTCTGAGGAAGCAAATCAGAGCCGTACTGGTCACTTCTCTCTGTCTCTCACTGGGTTGACTATACTAGGTCTAGAGCAAAGGCACATAGCATGACCCAATCTGATCTGAATGTGGCCTCCAGGGGGAGCAGCCAGGATGATTTAATAGATCTTTGTTCATCTCCCACTTCCACAGAGCTCAGCACGTCTCAGGCAATCATTGATTGCTTTAAGGAAATGATGTCTGGCTGGATCGTGGTGATTACAATTAGCCCACTGCTTTCTAGCCATATCTTGCCAGCAAGGACTGAACACCACCAGCAGGTGCGTGCATCATCCCAGAATTCTAGGAGTTTAGTACAGTTGTCTCCATCACACTTCTTGTTATATTTTACATATGACAAATCTTATTATAAAGCACTTCACTAAGCCATAGATTTATTTTCATGACAGATTAAATAATCTGCCTTGAGGACATAGTGAATGGGAAAAACCTCTTTATCCTTTACAACCCAGATGAAGTGTTCTCTTGTTTGGGAAGCCTTTTCTGAGCACCTTTAGGTGAATTGAATGTCTCCTTCTTTAGCAACTGTTTGCTTTTTCCTTATAACATGTTGCCTTCTATTGATCATGATACCTGCTTTTTTTCTTTTTGACTTTGAGCAATTTGTAGACAGAGATGGGGTGATCTCTACATTCCTAGTGCCTAGCAGTGGGATATTGTAGTAGTTCACTAAATATTTCTCCAAAGAATTAGAAAATGAATGGTTCAGTTGTTCTAAAAGACACAACAATGAAAAAAATACAAAATGAAAGGTGTGGAAATGTAGTGAAATGTGTAGATCAGGTTTTTAAAAATTCAATTGAATTTTTTTTTACACTAAAAGAAATTAAAAAAGAGTTCTACACTGTGTCCCAGAGCTGTCACTTAGGGCTCCTTTTTTAGTCTTTCTTTTGACATGTGTATCCTGGACCCCCTATTTTGCTAGAAGCACAGTTATGGGCACTAAAGTCCAAGATGACTGAAACACGTACAGGGGCTACATTCATAAAGCTTATGTTAAAATCATAGATTGGCTGACAATAGTTTTGTTTTGTTTTTTCCCCAAAATGGCTTCTAATGAGAAATCTGTGCACATAACATATCACCATTCCTCTACCCCACCTGCCCCCAGACTGTTCCTGTAGTTCCTCCTAACAAAAATGCAGGGTCCAAGAAGGTGTGATTTCAAAGTAGCCACCTTAGTGGATTCAATGAGATACAAGAAGGAATTAAAAAAAAAAAATTTTTTTACAAAACACCGATTTTTGAAAATGATGTATCTATACGGGGCACTTTATATGGTCTATCTCATTTAAGATTTGACAACCATCCCAAGAGGTGGATATTATCCCCTTACCAGCTTGCATTAGGCGTGCCACAGAGGGAGGGGAGACAGTATGCAACAGCAAGAGAGAATGGAAGGACAGGACCCTTGCTAATTTTATCCCTATGAACTGTCTTTATAACTGTTCCTCTTGAGGAGATGGAAATGAGTCAAGTAGTCCATAAGAAGGTTTTCACACAGACTGCAGATCCTCTTAATCTCACACTGCGAGGGTTTTCTGATTTTGTTTTTCCCAGATCCAATGTTTCTATCTGTATCACCGGGGGAGTGTTTGATGACAGAAGCCATCTGTATACATCCTTGCATTTGTAGTTTCTTCTTTTCCTTCTGCACAGTAACATGTGGGGACTGAACAAATATCATCCTGAGTAAATACACTTCGCCTCTTCTTACTCATAGCTAAAGTTGTTTAAGCATTTAAAAAAAAAAAAAAAAGAAAACAAAAAAAGTAGAAATTGCCTAGATCCATAAGACTGCCCCTTTAGTGAGAAAATACCAGGATATGAAGTCATTCGGAAATGAATCTGTTTTGCATTGTTAGTGTTTATTTCTCTGTAGAAGGTTTGGATTTAAGAGGTCTTGTTTATGAGATAGGCACGACTTAAAACTTTGCCAGTAAATTGGGCTCTGTTTTATCCCCCACCATCCACATTCCCCATATTTGCCCTCTGACACGTGGAAACACGTGGACTACCTTTTGTTTCTTCCAGAGTTGCCTCTCCCTGGATAGAGGGAACAGCTGGAAGCTGCCAGCCCTCTGGCAGGTAATACGGAAACACAAACTTCTCTGTCCTGTCCGAGATTACCATGCAGATGGGCTTGACATGGGGATGTTGACCCTGAGTGGTAAGAAGGCTGGTATAGATATCTGTGGGTGAGGATAGTCTACTTCACTCTGTTCTGGATTTCTTAGTTTGTTTATTTAAAGATTTTTTAATGTATTTATCTGAGAGAGAGAGCACACAGTGGAGGGGGTAGACATTGGCGGGGAGAGAGAGAAGCAGGGAGCCTGCAGCAGAGCTGGATCATAGGATCCTGGGAGCCAAAGACAGACTCTTCACCAACTGAGTCACCTCAGCACCCTCTGTCCTGGCTTTAAAACCAATACCTGGAGAGTAAATCTGCATTTTATCACATCTTACATGCAAGGTGCAGATCTCATAGGAGTGGGGGGAAAAGCGACAGGCAGTGAACGATTCCTCTCACTGGAACTTTGGATTTTGTAGATTACGGAGGGCTTGGACAGAGATGCATAAAGAAATATAAAGTTGGGGAACATTTTTGTGTGAAAATCTCCAACAATATTTGCCTGCAGCCCCGTTTTACTTGACCAGGCTGTGTCTGCATGGTGCCTCTAAAAATCTTGGGTTGTAACATCTGCAGAATGGGGATAATGAAAGTTGCCTTATAAGAATGCTGTGCAATTTAATAAAGAGAACATTATTAAATTGTCTGGGACAGTGTACAACGTGTGGTGAGTGCCCATCAAATGAGAGCTGTGGTGATAGAGTCTGCCTGTTTCCTACAGAACAATCACTCTTCCTTCCATTCCGAGTAACAGAATTCCCACTTAGCAAGAACAGCAGTGCACTCAGAAAAATGGAAGAATAAATAAATAAGAAAATAAATAATCAACAAGGCTATCTTTCCTAGCCACCAGCAAGATAATGATAGCTAGTGAGGTGTATGAAGTCATTTGCTAGGTCTTCCGATGAATCTCTCTACAAGGGGACTAAAGCAGCTGAGTCAACTGGTCAGTGTCCCCTTTCCCTTCCTCCTTCCTGTGTCTCAAATTCTGTCAAGATGGCTGGAGCTGTAGTAGCCAGCTTGACCTCGTGTTGGCTTTGAGGATGAAAGGCACATGGCAAGGAAATGAAAACCAACTGGTGGAAGGATTCTTGTCCCTGGCTGCTTTGAAGCTGTCATCCCAGCCCTGGATTGTCTATCTTTAGAATTCTTTTATGTGAGAGAGAAATAAGCCTCTATCTCATGTGCATCACTATTATTTAGATGTTCTAGAATACGCACACCAACTTTCATTCTAATTGATGTCATTCATGGAATTATTAGCAAATATACACACACGTGCACACACACACACACACTCAACATGAGTGAACAGAAGGTCATCTTTTTTTTAAGATTTTATTTATTTATTTAACAGACAGAGATCACAAGTAGGCAGAGAGGCAGGCAGAGAGAGAGAGGGAAAGCAGGCTCCCTGCTGAGCAGAGATCCCAGTATGGGGCTCGATCCCAGGACCCTGGGATGATGACCTGAGTGGAAAGCAGAGGCTTTAAGCCTCTGAGCCACCCAGGTGCCCCAATAGAAGGTCATCTTAACGTCCTCACTGAATCATTGTGTCACATGTGCCAAGCACACAGTGAGCAGAAAAGGCAGCAGGAGCTACAAGAAATAAACGGAAGGAGGGGTTATGGTAAGTCACTGTCAATCTGCAAACCCATATGAAAAATCAGAAATATCACATCCATTCCAGCTAAAGTTAAAAATTCTGGGTATTTTCATATTTTATATTTAATCTACATATTCTATTTTTAAAAAGCAAACAAAACTTATAACTTAAACCTTTTTAGCTATTTTAATATAGCAATTTAGTAATATGCGGAGCGAATTATGCCTCTTGCTCCCCTATAGTTCTCCCTATCCTAATAAATGGCTTCTCTATCACCAGGCCTCTTCTCCATTTCACTTCACCTCCTTATCCTTTAGGTCTCAATGTAAAATGTCCTTTCTGAAGGAGGTCTTCCCTCATCTTCTCATCCAACATCAAACATCATTGTTATGTTTTTTTGTTTGTTTGTTTGGCTTTTTTTTACTTTATTTAAGCTTTATTCAAACATATGATGTAACCCCACCACCCTCACCCAACCCCTCTTCCCCCCACCCCCCTCAGTTTGTTTTATGACATTAAGAGTCTCTTTTGGTTTTTCTCCCTCCCGATGTTTTTAAGAAAAACTCTGCCCTTTCCTAGATTGTTGCTTCTTTGGTAGTTAGAACCATGCTTGGCCTTTCCACAATCAAGTCCCCAGCACATAGCACTGTTCATGGTACTTGAAGCATTCTTAGAAATAAGTGACCAAGCGAAGAATGCTCTTCCCTTGGCTTTCCAATAGTCGAATATTAAAACCGGTCTTCTGGTGTGAGCAAAGTTTCAGCCTAACTTATAGCATGACCAAGAAGCCAGTAAGTGATGCTACGATTGTGTTTGATGGATTTTTGTGTAAACATGACCCACTCTTGACTTTTCTGCTCAAAGAAATAATGACCCCCTTAATCTATTTTCTTGGATGAAACCAAGGGAGATTTCTATGAACACTATCACCTAGTGGGTAGAGGATTTCTTGCTTGCCCATGAAGCAAACAGGTACCACAGACCTGGACATTGACAAGGAGAGAGAAGCAATTCATGCCTTGTGGCTGGCAGCCCATTTTTCCAACAGCCCCCAGCCAAATGAGCAGCAAGCAAAAAGGTGGTTGATTAGAATTGGCTATCCTGTGAGATGTGATCATCTGGCAAGCAAAAAGAGAAAAAAAAAAAAAGGCTCAAATTGGCACCAGTTGGAGTAAGGGCTGGACAACAATAGTCAATTTACTATGGCCATTAGGATGCCCCTGTGCTCACCTCCATTTCAATGGTTTGTCCGTTTTATGTCTGGCACTGCATGGTAGGCTTCCCAAGAACAAAACGAAGCCACAAACAACAAACGGTTTTAAGATAAAGTTCTCATTTCCTGTTAATCTCCTGTTCATTTTGCTTTTTTATTTTTTGACTTCAAAATTTTCACTCCTAAACTGGTGTGATTGAATGATAACATCTTTTTATTAGGAGAGATTAAGCTACTCCAGGCGAGAGGTGGGAATAGGAGCAAAAGCGTCCCTATCATGACAGCTGGAATCCCTCCTCTCAGGAAAAATCAGCATGCCTTCTAATAAGTGAATTTTCAATTTTCTCAACTTACAAAAAAAAAAAAAAAAAATTGTCACTCTATCCCATAAGCCAAACAGCCATCATCATCGGTCACTCGAAATGCCCTCAGAATGTATTTAGTGTCACTGCTCAATCACTTGGCTAAGTGTCACTGATCTAAACTAGGCAATGTTCAGTCTTAAGTCTCCTCTTTGCCACCCTGATTTTTTTTTAAGTTTCATTGTAAAAATATTTATAGTTACAGAAGAAGCAGAGCCTGCAATCTTCCAGCTTCAATAAGTGTCACCATTTTGTTTCATTTGTCCTTCCCATCCTTCTACCTTTATTTCTTCATCTTTTGTTAGAACAATTTGAATCAAATACTAGACTTCATTTTTTTTCCTAAATGCTATAGTTTCCATTTCAAAGGTAATATTGTTTTACATAGTCCAAATATTATTACATCTAACAAAATTAACAAAATTATTCCCAAGTACCATTTAAAATCCATTTCATATTTAAATGTTCCATTTGTCTAAAATACGACTTTTTATAGTTGGCTTGCTCAGTCAGATGAGAACAAGATCCCTTGTTTTGTTTATTATATTCATAAATACCTTTTAAATTTCTTTCAGTCCAGAACTACCTAGTGTCCTCCCTTGTTTATTTATGTTTTCCTGTTACTAACATACAGATTGACTTGTTGAAGAAATTCGGCCAGAATGTTCTACATTCTGTATTTGTTTGTTTCTAGTGTCACTGACTTCATTTCTCTATTCCTTATAGTTCCTGTGGACTGAAAGTCAGATGTAAAACTTTGACGGGATTCTGTTTTGATTTGTTTTTGGAATGCCTCAGAGGTGGTATTGAGTTCTCTGTAGTATCTCACATGAGGAAATAAATAATGTTTGGCTAGCTAAGGTTTAGTGAGGATAAAATCAATCAGGGGTCCAGTCACCCTGATATCTGGACAAAGCCAGTCCTTCTCACAGTGTGAGACCTTATCTAACTAGTACCTCCCATCCTGCTGACTCAGTGCTTGTAGTGAATCAATAACGGGTTCCTAAAAGCAATTTGAAAAACACTACCACAAGCCCCGCATCTAACCAGGCACATATAATGGCTTCCTGGCTGGTATATCATAGGCCTCTGAATGGATCTCTAGGGGGCTTTATTGGACAAAATACTCTGATCACTGCAGTCTAAAAATGGAGCCTAACTTTAGGAAGCATTAGAGATATTTGACGGGGATTGATAAACCCACATGAAGCATATTCTCTACAGTTTCTAGGACAAAACACTGAATATAATACTTTCCATATCTATAAATAAAGGAGACGAGTTGCATCAAGTGATGTCTTCAGATCTTTCTACTTACCAGGTCTGGCATCAACCTTGCTCTGTGTGCAATGATCCTGGACAAGTTGTGTCTGTGCATGAGTACTGAATATTGCTCTGTGCATCAGGAATCAAAGGCTTATGTCTGAAAGTATATATCCAATGTTAAAGGTGCTTCTGCGCCTTCAAAATGGAAGGATATATTCCAGATTCTGCTGTAAGCATCCCATACATGAGTTATTTATTCAAGTCGACCCTTTCAACCTCTGATTAACCAATCAAAAGAGAATATAAGAATCACAGAAAGGGTAGGCACAGGCAAACCCAGCAACTGGATCCTATGAAAGCAGCAAGCTAAAATTGAGAGACATTTTTCTACCCCCTGGACCCTCAGAATATTCCTCACTAATACTTGGCCTCTTCTAAATCTCCATCCCAGGGAAGAGGCTGCCAGCTGACTAAGAAAGACCATATCTCTCAGTCCTCCTCTTCTCCAACCCTCCTCAAAGATTCAGAATTAACAGCTGGCGGAAAACTTGAGTTGTTCGGATTAGAAAAGGAGGAGGCTTGGGGATCTTCAAGTGCTTGAAAGTTTCTTCTGTGGAAGACAAACTAGGATCTTTCCAGGTAGCTCCAGAACCAGAGAGCACAGTCAGAGCCCAAGAATGAGAGAAAGAAGGAGGTAGAATTCAGACAAAAATAAGAAGGTGCTTTCTAAGACTAAGTTTATGAGACAGTCCTAAGACACAGTCCGATGTTTCTCCTAGAAGCAAGAATCTGTATCTGGAACTGTTCAAGTTGACTAGAGGCCTGGCTGTCTAAAACTTTGTAAACGATTCTTGTTTACGTGGCCAAGCCGGACCCAGTGTTCTGTATTACCTGCCAGTTTTAACTCAATGCTTCCATACTTTTTTATTTAATTTGGCTCCATTTTCTCCACCAGGCCTTTCCTTAAAAATTCTGTGAATACCAATCTCTCCTTCGTCTGATTCCCCAGCATGTCCTTGTTTGTCACATACATTTGGAGGCTTTGGATTAACTCTTTGTTTTACATCATATTTAGATTTTCCTCCAATTGCTTCATATATATTGCCACCATCTCCCCTCCTCTCTGCAAGATTGCATGCTCCTTTATATTGTGGAGACTGTGTAATATGTTCTTCTTTTATGTCCCCCATGGTGCCATGTTCATGACTGAACACATGGTTTTCTATTCAATAAATACATGTTGAAATGGACTGAATTGATGCTCAGGGACTTCCATCCAAGAAAGCAAAGCTGCACTGCAAAGTCTCACTCTGAAAGGAAAAAAAAATCTAGTATATTCTCTATCATGTCTCCCCTTAATTCTTCCATAGCTGCTCAATACTTTCCTGCTGGCCCCTACTCTCCTTCCCCTTCTCTGCACCTCTCCTAGTACTCTCTTTCCCATAACTCACTTCAGCCTAAGCAAAAAGTTATCTTTGGCTTTAACTTTCCTTCTGGTGAGTTGGTCCATTGGTTTTTGGAAGGCAAAGGAGGGAATCTTGTATCAGAAGCCTTTCTTGGGGTAGGTGAAATAAACAAAAACATTATTTCCCTTTCATTTCCTGTTGGGATCTGAGGGATAAAGGGGAATAGACACACACACACACACACACACACACACACACACACACATGCACACATGTGCGCACGCGCACACACGCACACGGCATTCCAAAGGTCTTGATTCTAGTTTTACCTCTGTGTTTGTATGCAGTGCAAATTTGTGCATATTTTGTCACCTCTTTGTGTCTCAATTAATGCAGGTATAAAATAGTGATGCTCATTCTTGCCCTACTGACCTCACAGGGATTTTGTGGCAATGAAATGAGCAACTAGATGTGAAAACACCATGTAAAGTATAAAGACCTTGGATATCAAGGATGGTTGTTGTTTTTATTAATATATGAGAAGCAAGCCAGCTTTGCCCTATCTCCTTAAGATTTGTCATGTACCCATTGAAAGTAGATAATCCTTTGTAGGTGATGGAGATGTATGTGTTTCTTTCTCAGTGTCTTGCGGGAAGAAGAGTCCCAGGGCAAAACTAAAATCAAATGATCTTCTTATATATTTCAAATTTACAGAAGGCAGGGGCCACTGCATTGTTCAACATGTGGAATTAAGCACAAGGAAACTAGAATATCAATTAGTTTCTGTGTGCTTGTTTCCGAAGAGCAGAAATCTCATTCAAAATTTAAGTGTGCATGCTCTCATTCTCTGTTCTTATTCAGAATGCTTTCAAATTATAATGCAAAACCCCAGAGCTGATAAAGTGATTTTTTTAAGACTGTTCTTTCTTCCACAACAATGTAGAGGTTTTTTTTTAAAGATGAAGAATAGTGGTTGAAATATTTAATGTTCCAGTGTAATTCGCTAATGTTTTCAGAAATAGGAATGTAAGATCAGTGGCAGATGCGTCACGCAAATGAAAAAAAAATTAAATTATTTAAATGTATATCCTCTTGTTAAGAGAGAAACATATGAGATAATGCTTAATTTAGATTTCCACTCCCTTTGGATTTATTATAATGTGTACAATAAACATTTCACTGACTTGAGAATTTTTATTTTTTTCTAATTCATAGAACCACATATGAAATCATTAGCATTTCTATTTGCCAGGCCTGGTGGTCCCAGGCTCTCCCAGGGACAGCCACTGATGTCATTTCCAGATTAGCTAAGGTTGGGACGGGATCATGACCAGAGCTGGAGGTACATTACCTGTCTATACCTATCAGCTAGTAGAATTTGATCTTAGCTGATGATTATAGAATAAGATTCTGGAACCTGATTAATAAGTTCTAACAAATGGTCTGTGTCCCTTGACTTTTAGCTATTTATACCTCCTCAGTTGTGACCTCCTCATTTCTGTTCGAACAATTTGCATGACCTGCCTTCTGCCTTGGTCTCCCTACTTAGCATTTTTGTATCCTACAAGACTAGAATTTAAAAAATAAATCCTTTACCACTTAGATAAAGCCCTGGAAAACTGCTGTATCCTTGAGACAGACCTTTCCTGGAATGTTGGATAGCATCCTTCTTTTCCTCATAAGCTGTCTAAAGGGCATGGGCTCTGCTACCATATCAAACACCGAGAGCCACAGAACACACCACCCAACTCTACCCCTCTTACTACAGTGGGCCTCTCCTAACCTGACATTCCTATATACCAGAGTGAAAAATGTGTAAATATGATTCACTACTTCAGTTAAGTTTTATGTCAAGTCCCACTGTCCATAGTGAGAGATCTCTCTCTCTACAGGATGTTTGATGTAACTCATGTAATACCTCCTGATGTTGAGGCAAAACTGTGCTTAGATTCCTGTGGTCATATTCTACCTGGGGGCTTAGATGGCTGTCCTCAACTGGAAACACTTCCCTTCTCTCCCTGTGCTTGCTTTAGTATGCATAATGCTGTTCTCTTTGCTCTTGGATTCCACTTCTTTCCCCCCAACTATATTTTGATAATCCCTTACACTCCACCCTACAACCTTCAAAAAGAAAAAAAAAAAGGTGAAAACTTTATGCACCTGTGCATGGATTTCAGTTAAGAACTTTTTCTAGTATCCCCCATAGTATTATATGTATCTTTTATACAATAGGCAGAACGAAATACAGTCCTGTGTTGGCTTCCTCAATGAGTTTTATTTTGAAGCTCCGTAGAGAAGGATTAGACTCTTTAAGGGTAGGTAAGAATCATTCTAACTTTTTTGATATCTCCTACATCAAGTCCTTCTCAAGTAATAAATATAACACAGTAAAGAGAAAGAAGAATGTCTTAGAACTGAAAGACCTGTGTTCCCATACCAACTCTGGAACTGTCTATATGACCATGGGTAAGCCACTCCTTCCTTTGAATTTTAGTTCTGTAATCCATAAAACAAAGGAGGTAGGCTAAGTCATACACAAAGTTCCTTATAACTCTAACACTTGGTGGTAGATTGTAATTTAAAATGCAAATTCTTGTAGTGAAAAATATTGTCACTTAGAAAATTCAATTTATTCTGAATTAAAGTTAAAGGCTAGTATCGGTATTTCAGTGTAGCTGAAATTACTGTTACTGTATATTATTGGGACTTGCTTCAACAGCAGCATGGTAATGTGGAAACCAAAAGACAATTGCGTGCTTATTTCTCACTCCTAGGGTTTTAGCATTCCTCACCATGGTTGTTGAGTGGAAAAGTCCTGTGAAGAGCCTTGGGCTGGGTAACTTAAGGACACCTATAGAACCAAATATTGACATAAACTAGTGAGGTGGGTGGGTGATGAATGGTATCCTGCATGGGGCCCCTGCTTTGCAGAAGCAGGATCAAGTGATGGGGTCTCTGGCAAGCTAGAAGCTGCATCCACTGTCCAAAGAACTGGTGGCTACTAAAAATCATTGCCATGTGGAAAGGTAGATCTCATGTGGGCAGGATTTCTAGTTTTTCTGTGAAGTCTGGAAACCCAAAGTAGTAGGCACAATTTCCCAGTAGTTACACGTTAGCAATTAGTTCAAATTTCAAAAACAATAGGAGTCCACATTAGATAGGTCAAACAAAATATACCTTCAGGCCAATTACCAACTTCAGACCTAAGATTTACTTATCCCTGTAGCTCAAATCCTTGCTAAACCCATATATAAAAGATCCCACTTAATGTGAGGACAGCATCTCCCACTTATCAATGATGATCACAAGTGGTTTTATTTGAGATTTGGGTGAGTGAAGCCAGAGGCCCTTGGAGAAATATGGGATGACAGTTCTAAGGAAAGGAAAATGTGAGACTGGTGAAGAAATGTGCATTTTGTTAACAACCCAGAAAGAAGATTCCATGGATGCCTATAAGGATGGTTATCAAAATGGTAGCTGACAATGCACACTCAGATCCTATTATAGTGCACTACAGAGGGTTCATTTTCCAGGTCCCCAATTTTTTCCAGGTCTTTTCATTTTTTCTATACTACAGACCATTTCTGGAACTATTGTATTATCTTATTAGAGAGTAGACTATATGTTTCATGAGGAGTGAGGGTCTAAGTCATCCTTGATACCTCCATAATGTTGAACATAATGTCTTACACATAGTACTCAACAAGTTTTGTTGAATATTGAACAGATTTGTAAGTTCCATACAGGTCAGAACGTAATAAATTTTTGATCACCATGTGGTATAGTTCAAAACAAAACAAAACAAAGAAGGGGGAAGGATAGGGGAAGAATCTATGAAACTTATTCTTCTATAGGTTCTACAATCATGTAGTTGAATGATCTTGATCACGTCACTTAAAATCTCCGGGATTCAATTTCAACAACTGTAACCTAAAAAGGTGAATTAGATACCAAGTTTCCCTCTACTTTAACAGTCTATGATTGTCTCCTATCCCTGATATCAACAGGATGCTTAAAGAAATGTAAATCTTTTTGGAAAAGCCAGGATTCTTCTTTGCTTTTGCCTCTAGGAGAGCATGAGCCAGACCCCTTAGCCATTTCTTAGCCGGCAAGTTCACTTTCTGATATTGAGTTGAAATGGAAAATACTTGTTCTGCCCTAAAAAACATATTTTTTAAAAGCTCCAAGCATATTTCCCTCCATTACAGCTACGGACCTGTTACTAATCTGGTCAAACAACACTCCAAACCAGTTCCTGCTACTCAAGAGGTCAAAGGAAGGGCAATGAAACAAACCTCTAATGGAAAATTCCAAGAAATAAAACCAGCTTCTGGAGCTGCTGAGATAAAGTTGAGGTTGAAATGCATTTCCTCACTTCTGCTCAGAGATACAAGGGAAGAGCTACCCTGGAAGCCAGGAGACAGGTGCTCCAGGAATTTCGATAGATGGCTGACAGGCCTACATTCATCATTCAGTCCACCATGAGAAATGGTGATTGGACACTGATTTTATCAAACTGCTTAATCTCACTCTCATCACACTGCCTTTTCCTGAACCCTGCTACACAATGTTCTGGAAGAGAGACAGTTATACATTTGCCTCCGATGGCAGTTTCTAATTATCAGCAACCAGGACTAGCCTGGGTCTCCTTGCAAAGTAGACATTTGTCTTTGGTGTTGCAGCCACTTTATTTTTGTCATTCATTTACTTATTTACTCCAACATTTATTTATTCATTCCCTCAACAAACATTCACCAGCCATGTTCTGTGGTCAAGCACAATTCTGTTCCCTGTGATCTAAATATGAACCACACAGTTGATGAGGGAATGAATGAATAAGAGACACAGTTCTTGTTTCCAAGGCATTCCCAGTCCAGTGGAGAAGATAGACCAGTAAAGAGACCATTATAATTCATCATGGTTAGTGCTATAGCAGAGATGGGCAATGTGTCATGGGACCCATAAAGGAGATATTGATGCTTCCTAAGAGGCTCATGGAAGACTATTCCAAGTAAAGAGATCCTATAGGCAGTTATGCAGAGCAGCCAGCCTCTCAGAATGGTTATTTACCCTGGAAAAGTTGACATTCTTAGCTGGTAGACAGCTAGTTCAACCCTGAAGTATATGAGGTCACCAGGAATGGAGGAACAGAGTGGGGGACAGACATAGAATGAACCCTCTCCCTGATTCAGTGTGGTCTAAATGTTCAACTTTCATTATACTAGACACCCTGTGTCTTTAGTCTTTATATCTGCAACCCTGATGGAATCTCTTTGGATGTTTTTCATGTTCAGGTGAGAAAGACTGTTACAGCTTACACTATTGGTCTTAGGTGGCAGAGCCAGAGGAAGCTATGGATAGCTATGATATTAAATATGCAATCAAGCCTGAAATTCTAATGATGGAATTTCAAAAATATGAAGCAAACATGAAAGGAGGATTTTTAAGGGAATGAGTTTTCCATGCTGGCTGTGAGATTATACCTCTTGTCTCTTCTGTCCATGGGTCAAGTCTGGCTCATCCATTGTATCTATAAACATTTTTGGTGCATGTATTAAAAAAAATCTGTTGTTGTTACAGTAAACATATCATGGGAATAGTAATTCTAGTTAATCGTTGATACTATTATTAATAAATCTCCTTTTAAATCAGGCATTATGATAGGTGATTTACATACCTTGTCTCACTCAATTCTCAAAAGAAAGATTTAAGATAAGGGAGCAAGAAGCTCCTGGAACTTTTAGCCTGGTTTAGATAAGAAAACATTTGAAAAATTGAAGCCCAGGAATTGGAGCCTATATTAGAACTATTAGATAAAAGAATGTTTAATATTATATGAAAACCATAAATTTACTCATTAATAAAACTAAAGAGACATGGATTAATTTTTTTTTAAATGAACAGACATCACTGGAGAAATTCAAGTAAACAGCAAACAGTTGGTATTCTCCTATCATGTCATGGTAATAATTCCAATGACTTTCTTATTATATTGCAAATGGTGGCTCTTTGCCCTTAGGAAAAAAAAAATTCTACTCTAATGTCTGTCCAAGATAATTTTTGTCATCTTAAAAGGATGTGTACTTCATTGAATAAATCAAATAAATGAATTTTTATTTGGAAGTCCATCTGGTATGCAGAAGAAACCATGCAAGAACGAGGAGGTTCCTTGTCTTTCTGTGGGCACTCCTCCATGTGATCTTGCACACATCACTTACTTGCTTGCACAGCAACACCCGATGCAGATATTTATTAGAGTAATGGATACTTCATAGAGAAAATCTCACACATCTGAGTCTTCCTGAGAATGTTGGAAGATTGAGCTCCAGTAGACCCCCAGAGCCTTCGAGCTCCTCAGGACCAGGAAGAGTGCATGAAGTTTGCTGCTTCTCACTCCACTCCCTCTCCTGCCTCCCCCACCTTAGGCACTTCCTTCTTTCCCTCGTGTAGGGCGGCTTTTCCAACTGAGTGTACTCTTCTCCAGTGAGGATAATAATTATAATTTATAATCTTGACTTAATAGTCTTAATTTCTTGAGTCCACATGGTGGTTCAGGCACTGTTCTAAATGATTTACATACATCAAGCCATTTAATCATCACAAAACACTTATGATTCACACATACGATCACCTGCAAGGTACTGAAGAAGGAACTGGGGGAAAAAGCACTTAAATTATTGCACAAAATCAGATTAGTTTTAAAAGACCAAGGCGGGATTCAATCCCAGCCAGTCTGACTCCATATTCTACCCTGTAATATTACACAATATAGTTTCTCCTTGGTGCACTGCTGTCATAGTATCTAGAACATTTCATTGCACTCTGCTCATTTTAGTCTATCCATACCACTTTGTACATCCTCGTAGTGGAAGAAATGAACTTTATTTATCTACTTCCCCAGGACTTAGCACAGAATCTGACCCATGGAAACTATGATGGTTGAGCAAATGCACAGCTATGTTCTCTAAGAGCATGATATAACTTTGGAGACCTCACGTAAGGCAAAGGTTTGAAATCCAAGACCCCATCCAAGGGTTGATGGATTAGTTTTATGGTGTCCATGGTCCCTCCCTTCCAAAAATTGTAAGCAATATATTATGGATAAACTTTGTTCTTCCCCTAGGGAGAAGGAGATCTATATCCTCCAACAGAACCTAAAAGGGTCTTAAAAATGTTTGAAGGACAATTGGAAGCCTCATTGGCTACTGGGAGCAAATTTTCCTACCTGACCTGATGACAAGTAGAATTGTGGAGACTGTTATTACAGGAATTCAATGGCTAAATTATCTTGCCCTTAATAGTACTGAACTATAACAAAATGCCACCTTTAATCACATAGAGAAAATCATTTGTTTTATAATCTTTATTATTAGGATAGGGACATTTAAAAATATTACAACAAAAGTTACAGTAAGTAAAAATCAGTTAATGGTATATAATTAAATGATTTTTTTTTCAGGTATATTGTGTTGTAATTTTCAGCAGACAATTTCCACGGATTTTGTTTTGGTCAATGTTAGTGATTAATTACAAAGGAATTAATGAAATTGATTAGGTAACAATGTACATTAGTCTTTTAGTTGGGCAAAAAGTCAAGAATGACTCTGAGATTACCTTTTCCGTGGACATATCCTGTGTTAACAAACAATCTATTTTATTTTCTCTGTCTTCTAAAAATTTTTTTTATACATCCTTTATATGTCACTTAGATTGATTTCTTATTTAGAGTATATTTGTTTTCTCAGACTGGAGAATTCCTTAAGTGTCTAAGAAGATTATAGAAGAAGACAGAAGAATCATAAGAATGATTCAGAAGTATCTGCTAAATTAAAGTCAGTGCATTTAGTGAACACTTCTTGTTTGTGTAGGACTCGGCTGAGACTTCAGGAAGTATTTAAAAGAACGGAAGATATAGTCCTGCCCTAAAAAAACTTGTATTCCAGGGGCACCTGGGTAGCTCAGTCAATTAAGCAATGAACTGACTCTTGGTTTTGGCTCAGGTCATGATTTCCATGTTGTGATCTCGGGGCTGTGGGGCTCTGTGTTCAATGGGGAGTCTGCTTGAAATTCTCTCCTTCTGTATCTGCCCCTCCCCCTGCTGGCATGCTCTCTCTAAGAAAGAAAGAAAGAAAGAAAGAAAGAAAGAAAGAAAGAAAGAAAGAAAGAAAGAAAGGAACTTGTATTCCAGTAAGGTAATTTGTGGGTGTCTTTAAATATTAGACTTAGTGGTTTAGAGTTGACATAAAGGCAAGAAATGTCTACAGTAAGTACTTAAACAGGGAAAAATGATCAAAATGGAAAACTTAATATGGCACAGTTCTGAAAACTGAATAAAATTATAATGAAGCTGGATGAAAAGAAACTATTGTAGAAGTCTTTTATAGTATTTACCAAAACTTAATAAATATGGGGTGGTGCTGTGGTCGTAGAAATGAAGATGAAGGGATGGGAGTAAGAGCTGCTTGGGGAAGATTTGGAGCCTTGGAGGACTATGTTACCTCAGTCAGTCCTGAGGCTGACCAAATTCCCAGCTCCTTCTAAGGGAAACTGCCTCATTCAAGCTCTTAAGTGAAGGAATAGCCTTTTGTTTCTCAGCACATGCCAACCCTCACTTCTGGAAGTAGTTAATTTACCCAATAATATCCTTCCTCCACAAGATCTGTCAATCTATATCCAGATTATGGATTGACCTGGCATGAAAGGATGAGCTAAATCAATCAAAGTCTTTCTGGAATTTAAACTAAAAAAATGCCAGAAGAGAACAATTAGATGCAGGAATTGAAACTGAAAAGATATGCCAAGACAGAAATAACTATGGGGTGCTTGGGGAGCTCAGTCAGTTAAGTGTCTGCCTTTGGCTCAGGTCATGATCTCAGGGTCTTGGGATTGAATCCTGTATTGGGCTCCCTGCTCAGCAGTGAGTCTGCTTCTCCCTCTCCCTCTTCCCGGACACCTTCTCCCTGCTAATGTTCTCTCTGTCTCTCAAATAAATAAATAAAATCTTAAAAAAAACTAGAATGGGAGTCATAGTAGAATATTAGTTATATTACATAAAGATGTATTAGTTTGATATATTTTGGCCAAGATGATGAGGACATAAATAAACACTTCGTTCTTTCATGTCAAACCAGGAGTTAGCAACCAGTTAGTGTTTCTATCTATGTTCTCCCAAATACATACCCATGACCAAGTTTATTTTCAGGGAGTTGACTTAGGCTATGATTCCAAAGAATAAGATGAGGGACAGGGAAAGCAAGACATGGAAGGACACAAGCTATCTTAAGGACACATTATTGAGGGCACCATTGTGAGCAATGAGGACTTAATTCCACTGGGACCACTTGAGAAACTTACAAATGCCTTCCAGAATTGTCTAGCTGAAGAAAGGAAGGTGGAATTATTTATCCACCAGTTCTCATTCCTCATCATTTCAGGGTTTCTCTTGGGTACACTAACTTCCCAGCTTCCTAGAAGGGAATGCATGCTGGCAAAGCAAGTTCCTGCCAGTGTCCTAGGTGTTGGTGAAACTAGAAGAATGCAGTGCGTTCTTGAAGGGAAGCACTGTCAGTAGGAATTTAGTTGAAGTCTCTGTGGAACTGCCCGGTGACAGTTGTGTGGCTGCAATCACGCATGTGCTGAGATGATGTGAGCCAGGGCCCAGAAGCCTCTGACACAGTCCTCCTGTCACATTGTCCAGATCTGTTCATGCCTACATGAAGCCCAACCTATCAATGCATCTTTAGGGTAGTGGCTGGCTGCAACATTTGCAAGAGATTGAATATGCAAATTTTGATGAAACAAGCTTCAATTTCATTGCTGGTCCAGTGTTATTGGTGGTCCAGGTACTTTAACTGATGGATAAAATGTCTTCCTTCCACCACACATTTTAGATTCCCCTCACTCTTGCCTGACACGTCACCTGCTGTAAGTTTCTTGCTTAGTGGGATGACCCAGGTCTTCATTTTCGAGTAGTCTTGGTTCACAGTTTGCCTTGCCCTCATTAGATCACGGCTGCTGAAATTGTCCATTCACCACTGTGATCGAGCATGTGAACAGCAATTCTTGGCTACAGAAGTCATGGCCCTGCTCCAGAACCCTGAGGATGTGGGATGCTTCCCTCACAACTGACAGCTTCATGAACCACTCAATAATTAAGTCAAAGCAATATTCGCAGGCATGACATATGCTACTTCTGATTCCAAAGAGGCCCAAAGTGCAAAGTACATGGAAAGGATGCTCATTCATATTTTAGGCTTTTAGGTTCCTGACATTTTTACTGATGTGACAAGTCCTTAAACTTTTTGGAACTTACCTCCCATACTTGTGGCACGTATGTGTCTGGCATGTATGTCTGTGGATACTAGAATATTTGTCATTTTTTGTCCGCAAGGTTCAATGAACATCATCATAGTGGACTAGCACGATGCTCTGAGGAATGTTAAGATGGTTAAGGTCACTGCATATTACATTGTGGTAGAGAGCAGGAGGGTTAACCTAGTGCTTGGACACGACAAAAATGTGTATATATGTTGTCTCTATGCAAATATGAACAGCTTTTGGTAGGTAGAGAAGAACCCATTTGCGAGATTCATGGGGGTGCATCAAGTTTCCACTACAGTAAAAATACCACATTTGGCATAGCAATTGTTACTGGGGCTACCAAATGATGAAACTTATGGCAATTTTCATACTTACTTGTTTCGGATTACAGTTCCTCTAGTTTTTGCAGGGATCCAACCAGAGCACTAAATGGGGGTAGGATGAGGACTACACTCTGCAAACTTTAAGTCCTTGAGAATAGCACTTATCTTTCCAATTCTTTCAAGGATGCACTATTATGTCTGTTTTACTCCATTTCAGGAGTTTCCCTTAGCCCTTTTTACCATAATGGTTTCTGAACTCCACAGGCCAAAAAAACAAACAATGTGAACATTTAGCTAGCTGCTAAGTATATACATTTTAATTATGCATTTGGAAAATAACTACAGGGCTTATGTAGCCATATATTTTGCTCTCTCCCCAAGTCTAACTCCTTTAAGATCAATGTCCTGTTTATATTCACTGATTTAAGGACTTCTATTCTTATGGTTGAGTAAGCTATTTCCTCCTGGAACATGGGCTCTACCCTCTCACTTGGAGTATACTAAGCTCTGGTCCTAGTTTTGGATTTAGGGGCAATGAGAATATGTAAGGACAGATTTTAAGATGGTCACTACACATCTTTTGCAGCATTTTGCCTTAATGTATTGCATGGTTCCTTCACAAAAGACTCCAGCTGGAATCAGGGAACTTTTGCTGGTTCAGAGGTTTCAAATAAAAATAGAGAACATAAGGTTTCAAGACTCTCAAATTCATTCAATCATCCAGATATCCCCATTCCAAATCTTAGGTGCCCCCTTCTTTCCTATCACCTCTTGTTTCTGATGAAAGAGACCTGTTGTCACTGCACTTTCTGTACCCTTCGTATCCCTTACAATCACATCCTTACAATAAAATTCCAACCATGATTTTGGACACCCGGTCCTATGGATGCAGGAGTTGAGGGTTGCTTTAATTATCCCCACTTGTCCTAACCCTGGACTCTTAGTAGGTTGTTTTCTTCCTCTAAAGTATCCACAGGAGTTAATAAAACCCAAGGGCTCTAAAGCTTATTTCTGCAGGACGTCATAAGAGTGGTTCAGATTGTCTTCCAGAATTGTCTCCCCCAGAGGGAGAAGCAGGAAAATTTGTCCAGTGTTTTCCATTTGCAACTGGTTGACAGTTTACTCAGAAGATAGAAACACCCCTACACTTCCCGGTTGTGCATGTGTGCTGATGAACAAGATTCTTCTGGCATTCACATCATAGGAGAAGCCACGTGGCAGAAAGTAAGGACATGTGGAATGTGCCTGATCAGGACTCTGTTAACCTAAAGTGAGGCAAGGCTCTTATGGTACTCTCTACAGCAGCTGCAGCTGAATTCAGAGATAAATAGAGGTGACAGAATCAAGAGAGTCTTGTGGCTCCATTGGTTAAACATTGGACTCTTGATTTCAGCTCAGGTCCTGATCTCAGGGTCTGGAGATGGAGTTCCATGTCAGGCTCCATGTTGAGCAGGGACTATGTCTGAGATTATCTCTCCCTCTGCCCCTGCCCCTCACCCCTGCTCTCTCTTTCTCTTTCTTTCTCAAATGGATGGATAAATCTAAATATTTTTTTTAAAGATTTTATTCATTTATTTGACAGACAGAGATCACAAGCAGGTAGAGAAGCAGGCAGAGAGAGAGGAGGAAGCAGGCTCCCCACTGAGCAGAGAGCCTGATGTGGGGCTCGATCCCAGGACCCTGGGATCATGACCTGAGCTGAAGGCAGAGGCTTTAACCCACTGAGCCACCCAGGCGCCCCTGGATGGATAAATCAAAGAAAGAAAGAAAGAAAGAAAGAGAAAGAAAAGAAAAAGGAGTTGTCTCATATTCTGCCCAATTTTTGGAAATCGTGAAGGACATCCAGGTAGGTAGGAAACCATTTTTATAATTTTCTAAGTCTAGAGCTTAGCTCCATTTTCCATATAAATGTGCAATGGTAATATACAATGTGTTTTCTAGGAGTATACCTGGTGGTTCAATCAAAGAAATATGGTGCTTTATTATATTTGTATCTTTACCCACAGTTGTTTATACCATATCAGAAAAAAATAAGCACATCATCTACAACAATGCTGCTCACAACATTTAAGTCATCAGTATGAGACACTGTGTAATTGTTTTAGTTCAACTTTTATCCTGGTTCATGTTTAGATATAATCATCTCACTACCTCATTTTCTAGTATAGCTATGTCTGAATGTTTACTTATTAAATTGTGTATCATTTTAAGTTAATTAATTTGATTTAAATAACATTATAATTTTAACTATATAATGTAATGTAATGTAAAAATAAAACATGTTTTATTTTATCTTTTCTTTCTTTAGAGAGAAAGAGAACATGTGTGAGAGCGAGGGGCCAATGGAGAGGGAGAGAGAGAATCTTAAGCAGGACCCGTGCTGGGCATGGAACCCAAGTGGGCTCCATATCGTGACCCTGAGAGCATGACTTGAGCTGAAATCAAGAGCTGGAGACTTAACCAACTGAGCCACCAGGTGCCCTTCAAAAATGATTTTATTTTAAATTGCTTTATTTTCTGCATTTTTTAACGTTATACTTAAAGCAATATTGATTCTATCTAGAGTCTTTAAATAAGAAAATCATGCTTACACATTTCAGGTTAGCAAACAATGGATTATAAAATATCCAGTGTGAAAATGAGGTGTTTAGTTTGATAGGGTTAAAGCCACTACTTTGGAAGGAGAGAGTAGAAACTGGGGGACAAGGAGCCATCTCTTCCATAAAGGAACACAGCAAGACAAAGTAGGCAACAGCGAGTCTGAGTAAAATGGGTACATTAGAAAACATGTATAAGTAGAAACTTTGGGGAAAAAAATGTACAGTAAGCAGACAAGAAGTCAGGGAGTGGTACAAAGATGACGGCGTTTACAAAGAACATGCTGAAAGCTGAAGACCTTCAAGTCCTTGAACTCCTCTGTTGACTGGACAAGGTACCTGGCTGAGAATCTACTCCCAGGTTCCACTTCCCTGTGCTCCAGCTCTGTTCTTACCCCACTTGCACTTCACTTGAACTGGTTTCCTACTCCTTTTGCTCATGCTGTCCTGCTTTTCCTGGCTGCCTCTGCACCTGAGCCTCTGTGAGGGTGTCTGAATGCAAGGGAAACAACCCATCTATGAAGACAAAGACAGGGAAGGAAAAGGGAAGATCCCCGGGTCCCTGGGATGGAGGCAGGTTCACGAGAGAGGCGGAGAGAATAGTGTTGTCCTGCTGGAAACAAAGACTGGTTTGGATCAGTGGGGAAGAAGGTGAGATTCTCATCTTTGGGGCTGATCTCCTTCTCATTGAAGGTTTAATTATTTGTCCTTACTGATTTCTTAGTTTCTCACTCACCCCTCTATTTCTCCCTCTCTTCTCAGAGCTTATTTATAAAATCCCCTTCTACATTTTCCTCTTATTACTGGACAGTATGGAGTGGCATTAATTTCTGAAGTTTTTCCCCCTTCCTGATGGGACATCTGGGTGAAATTAAATTAGTTAGTTCTATTGCTCTAAATACTGTCTATACCAGAATATGCCAAAGGCAGAGGTTATGGATCATTTACTCTTTCAACATACCTGTGCGTACAAAAGAACTCTGATAATGAAAGTGAGAAGAAGTATAAATCTTGGTTCTCTTCAAATGGCTCATAGGGTTGAGGACAGATACTCTGATCAGTTTCTGCATTAAAATAAAAATTCCATATTAACAACAAGTACAAGGCACTAGAGGATCACAGATAAAAGTACTACTCACTTTGCCTGGAAGACCTGGGCAAAAAGAAAACATATGGAAAGAATTTTATAAGTTAAGTCAAAGTTCACAAGATAAAGAGAAAATGAACAAGACAGTATGCATTGAAACAGGCATGGAATCAAAATCTTACCTACCCTTAGGTGTGGAAGATTAAGAACAAACTTCAAGTATCTGAGGGTAGATGAGAATGGTGTCAGGATGAAGGGAATTGAAGGTACAAAAAAAGGCAGAAAAAACTAGATCAGGCAATCACTGCACTCTTGGCTAAGAAGTTTGAACTTTATACATTTTTTTTCTCTATCACTTATTTGCTTATTGATGCTAATGCTAATAGTAATGCAAATCGCATAGAAAAGCACTTTGCTAAGTAATAATATAATTTTCTTACCAATGTAAAGAATATACTCAAAATTGTTTGAGTTTGAGATGCCCATAGGATATTCAAATGGAGATAACTTGTTGGCAGTTGGAAATATAGAGCCTGGGAGTGGGATCAGAGCTGAATATTAAGCCTAGCAAACTATTGCCATCTGGGTCCTGGTTGAGATGACAGCAGGAACACTTAAAGCAAGCCAAGAAAAGGGCAAAGGGAAACACTGTGGAGAACACCAATATTTAAAGGGATGAGTACAGGAAGAGACCACAATGAAAGAAATTGGAAGCAGGTTTAAAGAAGGACCAGGGTGGAATGAGGTATCAAACCTGAAATAAGAAAGATTTTAAGGAAGAGGTTGATTACTAAGCCAGATTCTACAGAGAATCTCAGTAAGATAAAGATGAAAATGTATCCATTGCATGTGGATACATTTCTTTCATCCTGAATTTTAAGGAGCAACTCAAATTCAGAATGTCTATGAATAATAATTTCTATCTTGGAAATAGTCCTTTATGAAGGGTTAGGGCAGAACCTATGTTCTGAATCCACTTTCAAAATCCCACGTTATCAGAATATTTACCCCAAGCTTGGGTTGATCCAATATGGCATTTGCAGGTGGGATGACAAAATGGCTGTGTATATGGGCTTTGCCTTAATAAAAACCTTGGTTTAAGAAACAGCTTCACCACTTAAACGGGTAGAATGACTATTGGAAGTTACTTGACCCACTGAGACTCCATTTCCTGGTTCATAAAAAAGAAAATATACCAATTTCATAGGGTTGTAGGTGAGGATAAAATGAGATAATTGGATGTAAAGCACTTAGTTTGGCACATAGTGAGGGTTCGATAAATAATAGCTGTTATTATTATACGGGGCTCCTATGTGATGAGAATGCTGCCATTGCTTGACTTTTCATTAACCATGCAACACTGGGGACTTTTTGGCAGCAACCATAAAGCAGTCTGTTGGCACACAACCTTTCAATTATCTGCACTACTGATCCCCTCCATTAGCATGGATAAGAGAAACTGTACAGCATAGATAAACCAGAGGGGGGGGGGCAGTCCAGCCATATATCTATATAAATCCCTGTTAGGAACCTAGGAACAGTTCCTCACACTACAGATTTTTATCTTCAAAGAGAAGAGGCCAGGTTCCTCTGAACATGAGTTGTTTACCTGGACCATGATGAATGATAACTCTTCTCTGTTGTTGCTTTATTTTTACATAACAAATCTCCACTTAAGGAAATATACCAAGAGGCTTTTTTCTTGTGTGTTGTAAGGTTTCACCGCTGATTCTGTTTCCAATGCTATGCCTCTTTCTGGCTATTATAAGAATTACTCAAATTATTTGAGAGTCAATGGAATGATGATAAAAGTTCCACCTGATCTGACACTGAATTCTCTGAATTCTCTGCCTTTGAAATATGGAGACAACTTTTTTTTTTTTTTTTTTTTTT